>CM033647.1:156400074-156435264 GCA_019512145.1 Engystomops pustulosus | reverse complement strand
ATGGGGGGAGCTGGTGGTAACGCTCAGATAAGGGATAGGGGGAGCTGGTGCCAGGGCTTGGATAAGGAATGGGGGAGCTGGTACCAGGGCTTGGATAAGGGATGGGGGGAGCTGGTGGTAACGCTCAGATAAGGGATAGGGGGAGCTGGTGCCAGGGCTTGGATAAGGAATGGGGGAGCTGGTACCAGGGCTCGGATAAGGGATAGGGGGAGCTGGTGCCAGGGCTTGGATAAGGGATAGGAGGAGCTGGTGCCAGGGCTTGGATAAGGGATAGGGGGAGCTGGTGCCAGGGCTTGGATAAAGGATAGGGGGAGCTGGTGCCATCCGCCTTGATCCCTCCATGTGCAGTGTACAAGAGCATGGATCTCATCTTCTAGGACCCTGGTGTATTCGTCACCGTAATAGGCTCTTGTTTGCTATTGATGCACCACAGTGATAAGACTTGACACATCTAGACCAACAGCCCCCCATCTACTATTTGTCATCCTCCCATTGTTTGCAGATGTCCCGATGCCTCTAAATCATCACTATGGAGCTGGTTTTCTCTCATTGCACCAGTGCTATTTCGTAGCATGTCTACTGTCGCCTATTGTGTCCTAAATGTGTTTTTTCCTGGAAGACTTATTAAATAGGACTTGGCTCTTTTGCACCTCTGGAAAATTGTCTGCAGACGCCCATGTCTCTAGTCACTGCTCGGTTATGTGCAGGGTGGCAGAGGACTTGTGTTTTTTACATTTTCCCTGGAGCTTGTCTATATTTAACCATTCCTGTATGTATAAGATTACTGGTTTCCTGTCCATATGAAGCCACCCTACCCAGATCCAGATGGGTCGTCAGGTGTGTGCAGACATCTGGATGAGAGATGCATGGATGCCCGCCACATGTGGGCATTGTGCTCTGATATTATCATGTATTTATAGTATGGAGACTCAAGTATACTTGTTATCACTGATGAATATCCTACTCTGTATGTATATGAATTTAAAGGAATTTTCCATCAAAATAAAATTATATGTAATATTGCTCAGCAGGTTCTCTAAAAATCTAAAACGCCTCTCATGGTTACCCTGCTGCCACCTTCCTGACCCTTCCTATCTACTCACAGCTCTGTGCATTATGGTACATTGATGATGTCCCGATATAGGGACTTGCTATTGTTTCAGCCAATCGCTGACTATAGCATGGCACCATTACAGATAGTGATTGGTTGTAGTGGGGACATCCCACTCCAGGAAGTGCGGAGCAGCGGGATACTGGGAATTGGTGGGGACAGAGATGCAGGGGATGAGGTGAGGATGACTTTTACTTCTGTGCTTGAACAGAGGAACATTAGAGATAATTTTTTTTTCATGTAACAGTGTTGGTGTAAGAGAGGTCCCCTCATAGGTGGATTCCTACCCGGAGCCTCATAGATGGACCCCTAACATGAGCCTCATAGATGGACCCCTAACATGAGCCTCATAGATGGCCCTCTAACATGAGCCTCATAGGTGGACCTCTAACATGAGCCTCATTGGTAACATCGAATATGAGCATATAGGCGGGAACCCTAAAATGAGCTCATAGATGGACCTCGCTAACATGAGCCTCATGGTGGACCCTAACATGAGCCTCATAGGTGGACCTCTAACATGAGTCTCATAGGTGGACCTCTAACATGAGCCTCAATAGGTGACCCTCTACATGAGCCTAATAGGTGGACCTCTAACATGAGCCTTCTAGATGGACCTCTAACATGAGCCTCATAGGTGGACCCTAACAGAGCCTCATAGGGACGCTAACGTGAGCTCATAGATGACCTCAACATGAGCTCATAGGTGGACCCTCTAAACCATGAGGCCTCACATAGGATGGACCTCTAACATGAGCCCATAGGTGGACCTAACATGAGCCTCATAGGTGTGACCTCTAATGAGCTCATAGGGGCCCTAACATGAGCCTCATAGGTGGACCTCTAACATGAGCCTCATAGGTGGACCCTAACATGAGCCTCATAGGTGGACCGCTAACATGAGCCTCATAGGGACCCCTAAAATGAGCCCAAGTGGACCTCTAACATGAGCCTACATAGAGGATGGACACTAACGGCTCTAGGTGGACCCCTAACATGAGCCTCATAGGTAGGACCTAACATGAGCCTCATAGGTGGACCTCTACATGAGCCTCTTTAGGTGGACCCCAACATGAGCCTCATATGGACCCCTAGAGCCAGAGGACCCCACAAGTCTCATAGTGGCGAACCTAACATGAGCCTCATAGGTGGACCTCTAAACCAAAATGAGCCCCCCTCTAGCTGGACACTACAGATAAGGTGGACCCTAAATGGCCTCAGAGTGGACCCTAACATGAGCCATCAAGATGGGGTACCTCTAACATGAGTCTCATAGGTGGACCCCTAACATGAGCCTATAGGTGGACCCCTAACAGAGCCTCATAGAGTGGACCTCAACATGAGCCTCCGGAGGTTGTACCCCCACATGAGCCTCATAGGTGGACCCCTAACATGAGCCTCATAGGTGGACTGCTCCCATAGCCCTCATAAGTGACCCCTAACACGAGGCTCATAGGTGGAACCCTAACATGAGCCTCATAGGTGGACCTCTACTATGAACCTTATAGGTGGACCGCTACCATAACCCTAATAGGTGACCCCTAACATGAGGCTCATTTGCTTCCCATAAAAGTTTGGTCATATATGCTATTGATTATATCAGTTCCTATGAGAATACTCTTTGGCGTATTCCACTGTATGAGCATATGTTGTGGATATGTTCCCATGAAAATTCTGACCCATTGTCTTCACAATTACAATTAAAAGCCACATTATAATCGTTACGCAATTTCTCCCCCAACAGCATTTCTCAGAAGCTCTGGATGAATTCTCCAATGACCTATTCAATAGTTTCTTTGACGACCCTCCTCTCCTGGATCGAGATTCCTTACTGGATATGGAGGTTGAAAGTCCTACTGCACCCATACAGGTTGAGCACAGCTACTCACTGAGTGAAGACTCCGCTCCACAAAGTCCTGCCCTCACCATCAAAGAAGAAGATGAAGACAGCCCAAGCGGTAGGTCTCCTTGTGCCCCAAAAAGTGAAGCATTGACCTCAATGACAGCGGTCACTGTAGACTTTCTTCTCTTCTTTTGGGCGCCTAAATTTTGTCAAATTTTACTTAAGTTTGGATGATGCCTACAAGGAAAAGTTGACAATTTAGCTTGTATGGCCAACTTTAGTCAATACATGATGCACCTCGAAGTACCAAGTCAAGGTATAAGTTTGGGAAACTTGAGAATGATAGTTCATACTTTAGAACATTCCAAAGAATAGTTACAAACCTATTCAGACACAACATGGACATACAATAAGAAGTGGTCTATACCATTGTAAATATAGTGGTATATATAGAGGATGGGGAGATCTTGGACCTAAATTTCTGAAGGATCTTCAATGGTGGAAGCCCCAAGGATCAAGCCCAATTCTGGCTTGTTATGGTGGTCCTTCTAAACTAGATGTTTATATCCTTACTATTTCTCACACACAGAACCGGGAAGTGCGGTCTGGGCCTTGGAGCATGAACTCTGCTCTCTACTGGTAAAGCAGGAACAGAATCTTATACAACAAGTAGAACCCATACATCGGAGCGTGTCCCTAGAGCAAGACCCCGGCCTGGGGATCCTACAGTGTGAGGAGGTATGTATGAGTAGAGGATGATCTATAACATATATTATAACTACCGAATTTGCCGGACTATAAGGCGCACTGGATTATAAGGCGCACCATCAATAAATGCCTGCTAAACCGTCTAGGTTCATATATAAGGCGCACCTGATTATAAGGATGAATGACCAGCAGGTGGCAGACCTGTGCACAGTTCAAGGCAGCTGTTATCTTTAAGTACGGTTCATATATAAGGCGCACTGGACTATAAGGCGCACCTTTGATTTCTCAGAAAATCAAAGGATTTTTTGTGCGCCTTATAGTCCGAAGAATACGGTAGCAAGATTCTACTAGTACCATCATTATAGTTCCTCTAAGACTAGAGTCCAGGTTCTTCATGGTCGTGACCCCCATGCTGAAGTCATGATGAGAGTTCATGGGAGTTGTAGCTTTGCAACAGCTGTAAATTGAACCCTCATTGTGCAAATAAGCCGATGTAAAAACTTAATTTTTGGATTTTACAGAACATTCCCCGAAATTCCATATCACAAATAAAAGAAGAGCCGGGAATACCAAACCACTTGCTAAACGTAACACAAGGTAAGTGTTCATAAACGCATATAACTGTATTATTTATTGTGTTTTGTTTTGATATGGTTGGACATTAACAGTAAAGTGACTCCTTTTTCACCAAAATGGACCCCAAAGGGGGCAGAATTTATGGATATTTAGAGGGAGTGGCCTAAAATTGGGTTAGATGTTTGTGAATATGACAGATGTGTTATACCCTTTCCTACTCTAGATGTGTTAGGGGTCATGCCTCTCACCCCACCCAGTAGTCATAGCAGTGATAGTGATGGATCTCAAAGTCCTCGCTCCCTTCCACCCCCCAGTCCAGCCCGTCCAGCAGCGCGGTCATCTCACGCCATCTCCTCATCGCCACTTCTCACCGCCCCACATGTAAGTCTTATTGGTCGCACTTATGTTTTCCTTGATATTACTTGTGTGTAGAAAGTATTTTTGTCAGATTTAAAATATTGCATTTATTAAATATTTTGGATTTTTATGTTGTTTAGAAACTCCAGGGCACATCAGGACCTCTCATGCTGACAGAAGAGGAAAGACGCACATTGGTGGCTGAGGGGTATCCGATTCCTACCAAACTCCCCCTCACCAAAACAGAAGAGAAAGCCTTGAAGAGAGTGCGGAGGAAGATTAAGAACAAGGTGAGGACGGGGCCTCTGGAAATCTCCTAAATGGCTGCATTCACAGCCTGTGGAACTGGACCCATATGTTGGTCTGATCCCATAGACTGTATATATTGCATAGGATGGGAGTCCTTGCATCATGGAAATGGACCCAACATTCTGATCCCGTGGATTGTACATATTGCACAGGATGGGAGTCCTTGCATTGTGGAAACTGATCTGTATTCCGATCCCATGGACTGTCCATATTGCACAGGGTGGGAGTCCTTGCATTGTTGAAATGGATCCGGATTCTGATCCCGTGGACAGTACATATTGCACAGGATGGGAGTCCTTGCATCTTGGAAACTGAACTGTATTCCAATCCATGGACTGTACATATTTCACAAGATGGGAGTCCTGGAAACTGATCTGTATTTTGATCACATGGGATTCGGAAATATAGTGCAAGGAGTCTCTGTCTGTCGGCTGAACTGGAGAATCGGCACAGTTTTTATAGTAGTGGCGATGCATTTCATCCAGAAGACAGGGACTCCTTGTATCGTATTTCTATATGGTATAAGGACTCCCCTCCTGTGCAGTATGTACAGTCCATAGGATCAGAATACGGGTCCATTTCCACTGGTTGCACACATTACCATGCAGCCGACCTTCCCTAGAAATCCTGATGCTAGCCTACGGGGTCCATGAATCATCGATCACTATACATAGAACATCAAGCCAGTATGCAGAAAAGCAATGTAGAGGTCAAGAGTTCTAGGGCACCCATTTATTTCTGAAACAAAAGTAAAAAGTGACATGATCTGATACCAAACTGGGCTTTTTCGGCTATGTACGGAATTGGACCTCCATCTTGAAAGCTGCCATATTGGATCACGGGCAAATTATCCCAGTCGGAAGGTGGTCATGTAACAGACCAAAGACCAGAATTGTCTCAGAAACAGATTGCCACAATCAGATCTGCAATATCTGTAATATCTGCAAAGAGTTTGTATGTTCTGTTTGCGTGGGTTTCCTCCTGGTCCTCCGGTTTCCTCCTACACTCCAAAACATACTGGTAGGTTGATTAGATTGTGAGCCCCATGGGGACAGGGACTGATTTGTCATGCATTGTGCAGTGCTGCGTAATCTGTGTGCGCTTTATAAATACAGAATTATTATTATATCACATAGCTGTGCATTATAATACATAGAAGAGAGTAATACCTACAGATAAGGTTAAGCTGAACCCCTCCTTGCCCCTCATTGGGAGGAAGGGTAGGTCCGTCGCTAACCTTGTGACCGCAGGTTCCCACCCCCCATGTGGTGGAGAGATGGGATGAATTAGACCTGGGATCCTTCCCACGGGTCCCATAACAACTTATGGGATTGCAATTATGTCGGACATTGCAGACGTTTCTTAGCTTTGGTCTATTCTAAGCCGCGTGTTTTCTTTTCCGTAGATCTCAGCCCAGGAGAGTCGGAGAAAGAAAAAGGAATATGTGGAGTGTCTAGAAAAGAAGTGAGTTATGAAATGTGTGTACATCCCTCGCTCCAGTCACTGTACAGCGATATAGGCCCTTGTATGTCACCTGTGTGACCCATGTGTTACTGTGTAGCGCTTCACCTGCGGCCATTGGGGCAGATTTACTTACCTGGTCCAGTCGCGATCCCGCGGCAAGTTCTCTGACGCTGATTCGGGTCTGCCGGGATTCACTATGGTCCGTGCACCCAATATCCAGCAGGTGTCGCTGCTGCGCCGAGGTCCGCCGGAGTTCACCTGCTTCGTCCCGCTGCATGTAAGTGCTGATCTTGCGACACAAATTCTTTTTTAAATTTTTAAATTCTGCGGTTTTTCAGAATCCACCGGGTTGTCCGACAGCCACCCCCCCCCCATTTCTGTCGCGTGAAGGCCGGCGCCAATGCGCCAAAATCCGATCGCGTGCCAAAATCCTGGGGCAATTCAGGGCAAATCGGAAAACGTCGGGAAACCCAACGAAAGTGCGCGGTTCGGACCCTTAGTAAATGAGCCCCATTGTGTCTTACGGCTGTTCTGCTCTCTCCTAGGGTCGATTCATTCACATCACAGAATAGTGAACTGTGGAAAAAAGTGGAGACTCTGGAGAACGCCAACAGGTGAGACGCATCCCGGAGCTTCCTACATGGAACGTCTAGTGATGTCCTGAACTACATCACCGCAGAATACCCTGGTAGCCAATAACCTGCCATGTATCCTAGAAATAGCTTATCCAATGTAAAATTATTGGTAAAGCACCAAGATTCTAACGTTCTTTGAGGTCAAGCCATTTCCTTTATTTTTGCAACTGGATGTTGCATTAGAAGTTTCATTGAGAAGCCAAATCGGGGATCTTCTGCTTAGCTCAGTAATTAAGAGTTAACAGGAGGGCTGGAGGACCCGACCCAGGGCATTGCGTGAACATCCAATTGATTTTGAAAGGTGATGTGTAATTCTCACTTTGCCCTGTGGTGGCGCTGATGCAGGATTCAGCAGCAAAATGACCTGTTATAAACCTATGGAGGATAATCCAGCAGGACCAGATATCCTCTATGTGTAACATGGGTCAAGGAGTCCACCAAAAGTCTTATAGACTTATAGACTCTTGAAGACTAGAGGAATCAGCTAGAGAATTTATTGATTCTAGAGAGACTTCCCGGAAGAGCTGCTCATGCATCGCTGCCCCTGCACATGACAGGGTCAGGGAAGTTCATTCTTGAAATGGATGTGGTTCCTGTAGATAGATATTCCATAATGTGCCCCATAAATTTTTGGAGTCAGGGGCTTAACTAGGAATGGCAGGGCCCCGTAGCAGACTTCTAAATGGGGCCCACCTTCCCCTTAAAAAAGTACATAATCATATACTCATACATGTAAGTTACAATCATACACATTCATACACTCAAATATATACACACATTTTTATATACATACAGCATTTACACACCATATACACAGATTAAGTATATATACACAGATAAATACAGCATAAGCACACCATATATACATACATAGAGCATATAAACACATAAATACAGTATATACATACCATATACACAGATACAGATAAATACAGTATATACACACCATAGATACACGTACACACAGCATATACACACCATATATACATACAAATACACACATAAATACAGTATATACACAGATACACACACCATATACACACCGTATACACATATACAGCATATAAACAGATATATACATACATATACACACACCATATTCCATACCACAGCATATACACACATAAATACACTATATACACAGATAAATACAGTATATACACACCATATATACACATACACAACATCATATACACACCATATATCACATACACACATCATATATACACAGATAAATACAGTATATACACACCATAGATACACATACACACAATATATACACACCATATAAACATACAAATACACACATACAGGAGCCACATTCTGTCTAAAGTCATATCCATGCTGGTGTATATGGGTTCCGTTTTTGCAAATGCCCATCTGGGCAGTGACAGATTTGCTCTGGGCATCATGCAAATGGCAGAACAAAGTGTCATCATTGTACCATGAAATAAATCTGAATAGAACATGACAACCATTTTGTTATGTAATGAAATCAGATTTATACTGAGAAGCGCCTCATACAATTTTATTACTGTCATATTACGGGTCCATATAATTCGGCTATAATATGACCACGTGCATGACGCCATAACCAGGCCATTGGAAATATAATAAACAGCAATTATGTCATCCCTTCTCTTCTGCTCAAAACCAACACCAAAAGGGGGAATTTGAGCCAAATCCCAGACCCAGTGCAGGGGCGCCAATACCTCCCGGACAATAGTAAACTTAAAATCCCATCCGGCATGACCCACTAAATCCGGACTGTCATGTGGGGATAGGATCCTGCGTTGTATTATTTTATTGACCTTACAACACATTGGCTTTGTAATAGGTCTTATTTTTAACCAGAACAAACTTGACTGAAGTTTGGAAAATTTAGAGGGAAAAAAATAGCAGTCAAATGTTTACTGGGTATATTGGGTCATGCTGGAAGATGTATAACCGGGCTTTGTCTCCAAGCGAGAACAAACTTTAAAAACTGGGCAAGAAAGTAAAGTTGATAGTTGGAAAAAGTGAGAGTAGAGCGCCATCTACTGCTGACAGATTGCAATGACTTGTTAGGAACTTTGTTTCTATTTCTGGGAAAGTTTACATTATATTGTTGCAAATTTTGTTGCAATAGCAAATATAGAAAGTAGGCTATGGACCCATGATGCCACGAGACTTGGGTCTGACCCTAGGGGGTTATCCAAGCGACCTTGTTGATATATATAATTTGACTCTCATATTGGAGATCTGGGTTTCACTGTGATGAGACAACAAAGACAAGAAAAATGGCTCACAGCTCTGTGATCAGGGTCGGCGCCAGCACTGGGCATACCTGGGCAAGTGTTGGGGGCCCAGAGCTGCTGGGGGAGCCCACATAAGGCTGTGCATAAGGAATCCATGGGAGCGAGGGGGTTGTATCTAATGAAGTCATAGCTTAGCCATGAGGGGGTTGTTTGGAATGATAAACTAGGGAACATTTTAGGGAACAGGTTTAGTTTCTGAATTTTTAATACTGCCATGTGAGTTTACTGCAAAGGGGCCCACTGAGGCTCTGTCACCAAGGGGCCTAATGAAACCTGGAGCCGGCCCTGCCTGTGAAAAAAAATGTTTTAATATGTGCAAATAAATAATACAAAAGAGATGAGCTGATGCATTTGAAGCATCAAGTGCTCTTAGGCTTAGCGTAACAAAATGTGTCACTGTAAGATTTTAAAAACTATGGAGCTTCCGATCAGCGATACCCAAAACCACGGGTCACGTAATCCAACACAAAATCTGGTTACAAATACTGATAGGAAGCACCGGGGGATTAAAAAGAGAAAAGAGCCATAGACAAGCTGAGGTCAGGGCAGGTGGACATCAAGAGTCCAGATACAAGTCATAGGTCAGGGCAGGCGGAAACAAATGACCAAAAATCACCCAAAAAATTAGAGATAAAGCTGGAAACAGATACCAGCAGAACCAAACACCGACTTCTGGAGTGACAGCATATAGTTCCATCTTCCATATAGTTACGTGACACAATCTAGAATGTGACTGACATTGTATTCTGTCCCCCAGGTCTCTGCTGCAGCAGTTACAGAAGCTCCAGGCTTTAGTAACAGGAAAAGTGCCAAGACCCTGCAAACTCGCAGCAACCCAAACCGGAACTTGTCTTATGGTAGGTCCTATGATAACATGACCTCTGTGATGGTGGAACAATGTGGTGGCTGACCTTTATCACCTTTGCACTTTGGAGACCTCCCGGTGTGTGACTTCTGCAGTGCGACTACTCCTATGTGTACATTACAGATACAACTGAAAGCAGAAGACCCCATACACTATATATAAATACACATATGATGATTTTCTCACTATCTGACATGAAATCGGAATAAACCTTACCCTTTTTAGGTCAATTAGGATTACCAAAATTATTTAAATTTGACAAATGCCAGAATAATGAGAGATAGAATTTTTTAAGGCGTTTTTATGACTTTCTGCAAAGTCTAAAGTTTCCAAAGGTCCTGAAACTGCAGATTGAAAGCAGGTAGAAAGGACACATCCTCCATTCCCCAAGAAGCTGATTCTAGTACCAGATGTAGTGATTGCAGACTTGTACAGGCTATAATATTCATACAGCCCAGGAAACATGGTGGTCTTACTCCACCCCTGAACCCAGAAGTGTCCAGGGGCATCTTACTTCACTATTCTCATTGCAAACACATGCAAAATTTATCAGACTGAAAAAACATGTGGAAAGTGCTGGGTAGGAGGTCAGGAGATCAGCGGACAGCTGTTAAAAGTGTCTGACCACCTTAGTAAGAGATCCGGTGTCTGACTGTATGTTCTCCAAAGGGGCTGCACTACTGACTGTATGTTCTCCAGAGAGGCTGCACTACTGACTGTATGTTCTCCATAGTGGCTGCACTACTGACTGTATGTTCTCCATAGTCTGGCTGTTACTACTGCTGTAATGTTCGACCATGTGGCTGCAACTACTGACTACTGTCTCTGTTCCTCCATAGTGGCTGCACTACTACGACTGATTTCTCCATATGGCTGCACTACTGACGTATGTTTCTCCATATGGCTGCACCACTGACTGTAATGTTCTCCAGAGTGGCTGCACTACTGACTGTATGTTACCCATAGTGTCTGCACAGTACTGACATGTAAATGTTCTCCATAGGGCTGCACTACTGACTGTATGTTCTCCTAGGGCTGCACTAGACTGTATTTCTCCATAGTGGCTGCTGCTACTGACTGTTGTTCTCATAGTGGCTGATACTGACTGTAGTTCTCCCTAGGGCCTGACCTACTGACTGTATGTTCTCCATAGGTGTGCTGACTACTACACTCTGACTGTATGTTCTCCATAGTGGCTGCACTACTGACTGTAGTTCTCCATAGGGGTGCACTACTGACTGTATGTTCTCCAGGAGGCTGCACTACTGACTGTATGTTCTCATAGTGGCTGACACTTGACTGTATGTTCTCCATAGTGGCTGCACTACTGACTGTATGTTCTCCATATGGCTGCACTACTGACTTTAGTTCTCCAAGTGGCCTGCACTATGACTGTATGTTCTCCATAGTGGTGCTGCACTACTGACTGTATGTTATCCTAGTGGCTGCTCTAGTGACTGTATGTCTCCATAGTGGCTGCATCATGACTGACGTATGTTCTCCAGGCTGCCTAGTGACTGATGTTCTCCAAGGCTGCACTACTGACTGTATGTTCTCCATAGGGCTGACTACTGATGTTATGTTCTCCATAGTGGCTGCACTACTGACTGTATTCTCCATATGGCTGCTATGATGTTGTTCTCCAGAGAGGCTGCACTACTGACTGTATGTTCTCATAGTGGCTGCACTACTGAGCTGTACTGTTATGTTCCTCATAGTGGCTGCACTACTGATGTATGTTCTCCATAGTGGCTGCACTACTGACGTAATCTCCATAGTGGCTGACACTACTGACTGTATGTTCTCCATAGTGGCTGCACTACTAGACGTAAGGTCCCGATAGTGCTGCACTAACTGACTTGATGTTCTCCATAGTGGCTGCACTACTGACTGTACTGTTCTCCATAGTGGCTGCACCTAGTCGACTGTAGATGTGTCTCCTTAGTGGTTGCACTACTGACTGTATGTTCTCCTGTGGCTCACTATGTGTATAGTTCTCCTATAGTGGCTGCCATTACTGACTGTATGTTCTCCATAGTGGCTGCACTACTGACTGTATGTTCTCCATAGATGCTGCATAGTGCTGTAGTTCTCCATAGTGCGCTGCCACTACTGACTGTATGTTCTCCATAGTGGCTGCACTACTGACTGTATGTTCTCCATGTGCTGCATCTACTTGACATGAACGTTCTCCCTCATAGTGGCTTGCACTAGTGACTGTATGTTCTCCATAGTGGCTGCACTACATGACTGTATGTTCTCCATAGTGGCTGCACTAACTGAACTGTATGTTCTCCATTAGGGGCTGCAACACGATGACTGTATGGTTTTTCCTCCATAGTGGCTGCACTACTGACTGTATGTTCTCCATAGTGGCTGCATAGGACTGTATGTTCTCCATAGTGGCATGCATATGGCTGTATTTCCTAGTGCTGCACTAGCTGTATGTTCTCCATAGTGGCTGCACTAGTGACTGTATGTTCTCCCATCGTGGCTGCCTAGTGAACTATGTTTCTCCAGAGTGGATCGCAACTAGACTGTAGTTCTCCATAGTGGCTGCATACTGACTGTAGTTCTCCATTGGCTCACTACTGACTGTATCGTTTCTCCATAGTGGCTGCACTACTGACTGTAAGTTCTCCATAGTGGCTGCACTACTGACTGTATGTTCTCCATAGGGCTTGCACTACTGACTGTATGTTTCTCCAAGGGGCTGCACTATGACTGTATGTTCTCCTATGTTGCGCATACTGCGTTGTTCCATAGTGGCTGCTACTGACTGTATGTTCTCCATAGTGGCTGCACTACTGACGGTATGTTCTCCATAGTGGCGCAACTATGCTGTAGGTTTCCTAGTGGCTGCAACTCTGATCTGTATGTTTCTCCATATGGCTGCACTACTGACTGTATGTTCTCCATAGTGGCTGCACTACTGACTGTATGTTCTCAGAGAGGCTGCACTACTGAACAACTTGGTAATTTCTCTCAGAGAGGCTGCACTACTGACTGTATGTTCTCCATAGTGGCTGCACGTACTGCTGTAGTTTCTACATAGTGGCTGCACTAGTGACATGTATGTTCTCCATGAGGGCTGCACTAGTGACTGTATGTTCTCCATAGTGGCTGCACTCATGACTGTATGTTCTCCCATAGTGGCTGCACTACTGAACTGTCATGTTCTCCATAGTGGCTGCACTATGACTGTATGTTCTCCATAGTGGCTGCACTTGACTGTTATGTTCTCCATAGATGGCTGCACTACTGACTGTATGTTCCCTATTGGCTGCACTACTGACTGTATGTTCTCCAGAGAGGCTGCACTAGTGAGTAGTTCTCCATAGTGGCTGCCTACTGACTGTATGTTCTCCATAGTGGCTGCACTACTGACATGTCATGTTTCCGCTCCATGAGTGGCTGCACTACTGACTGTATGTTCTCCAGAGAGGCTGCACTACTGACTAGATATGTTCCCTATATGCTGCCTCTCTGACTTTGTATAGCGTATATCCCATACGGGGCTGCACTACTGACTGTATGTTCTCCAGAGAGTGCTGCACTACTGACTGTATGTCTCCAGAGAGGCTGCACTGACGTAATGTTTTTCTCCAGAGAGGCTGCCTACGACCTGTATGTTCTCCAGAGAGGCTGTCACTACTGACTGTATGTTCTTCACATGATGAGAGGCCTCTGCAATACTGACTGTATGTCTCATAGTGGCTGCAATACTGACTGTATGTTCTTAGAGTGGCTGCACTACTGACTGTATGTTCCTATAGTGGCTGCACTACTGACTGTATGTTCCCTATAGTGGCTGCACTACTGACTGTATGTTCTCCATAGTGGCTGCACTACTGACTGTATGTTCCCTATAGTGGCTGCACTACTGACTGTATGTTCCCTATAGCGGCTAGACCACTGAGTCTTCACTGTCCTAAAGGTTCAGATTCTAGATCTGTGTAGCATTAATGACTATTTTCCATATACAGCGCTGATACGGTACTGAATCATTTTTGCGTATGACATTTATGTCCCTTGATACAGTAATTTCATCTTGTGAATTGACCATCTATAGGGGGTTTTGTATAGGATTGAGTGTAAACAACCTACCTCTGTCTACCTGTCATTTACACCTGCCGGACCTCTCTGTGGCTTTGCTGAAGCTTCATATCTAAGCTTAGGCTCATACACAGTCAATATAAACATGTGGTAGCCTTAAAGGGGTGTGAGCATCTTGCTGGGCGTGGGTGCTTTGATGCATGTGTATGGTGGGTGGGCTTGTATGACCTTCTCCCTATGGCCTTCCTTCTGGGGATAATCTACCTTGTCTAGACTTATCTAGTCATGTCTTCTCATACTAACCCACTAGAAGTCTCCTGTGTGCACGCCGCCTCTCTGACATCTTTCTTCCTCCCTGGCAGTTGTCACGTGTTTTTTATTCTTGCCTTTGGTTCCATGATTCCATCCTTCGGGGCGTTCTCTTCGGGATGTCTCAGACAGTGAAATCAGCCCCTCTTTTGGCACCTGACATGTACACCTCAGCCAGAGTAAGGCAACAGAAACAATGGTCTTTCTACTTCTTTTCTTCTTCAAGGGCCGTCCCATCATAGCAACTTATCACCTATACACAGGGTAGGAAATCCCTATACATTGTTGGCGGAGACCCTGTACTAAGCAGTAGAATGGGGGTCTCATATGCGGCTGCACGTCCTTCACTCCCTTTGGCTAATCACTTGCATGTATAACCACATCTCCATGTCTCTCTTCATGATCAGAGACATGTAACCCATCCTATGTAGAGGTGAACATGTTGCAGTCAAACCTTTCAGGGAAACCTTTCTACCCTACTAACTCTAGCCCCACTCAGGGAGGGTAATGAATATCCTGTTTAAATTTCTCTCTTTTAACCTGAAATCTCAAACATTCACCTATAAAAAAAATCCCTGCCAAAGTCAAGCAAATATGACTTTCTCACTTCATTTTCACATGAGATGAGTCAAGTTTAGTGGTAGAATCAATTCGAATTCTGTATTTCTTGGTTCATAGCACTAGCACCCATGCTTTTTGTTTATATTAAAATATTGGAATCTCATCTGTCAGATCCCTTATGGCTCTGTGAGCTACAAACCTAGAAAAAAGACAGTTAATAAATAGACGGGAACTAGACCCAGCTTGGATTTCCAACTATGGGGCAGATGTACCTTACCCCACGGCGCGTGTCTGACGAGGTTCGGGTCCGGCACATTCACTAAGATTGGCGCCCGAGTTCCTGCAGTGTCGTGCTGCTGCGCTGAGGTCCGCCGAGTCACCTTCTTCTTCCGGTGCATGTGATGCTTGATCTTGCGACAAAACTCCTTTTTAAATGCTGCAGTTCATCGAATCCCGTCGGGATCCGAGGCCCCCGGATTTTCTGTCATGCAAGTCGGCACCGATGCCTGCCAAAATCTGAACGCTACGCCAAATCCCGGGCAAAACTGAAACCGGCGGTAAACCTGACAAAATCGTGCCGGAAGGACCCTTATAATGAGCCCTATTGTCTGTTAGCTGCCTTATCTCTGGTTCTGTGATCCTAAAGTGATAAACCTCATCAGAAAGGTCTTTAATATGACACTAAATGCATACTTCTAGGTGCTGCAAAACGAAGCTCAGGGGCGTCTGGAGTGACACACTACCCTGTAACCAACAAAGTTTGACACTCATTGATGTGAAACTTGAAATAAGAAGGGCTCAATTTGAGACTTTGAGAGATTTCACATACGAAGGGGAAATCCTAGAAAGGACATGTCATACCCTACTGAGGGGGCTGCTAGTTATGGGGTCACAGGTTGTTTCTAAGCTGCCCATAGACATGGGATTTGCTTATAATCAAGGTCCCTCTATGGGGCAGCCCACTCTTCCTATAACCTTCTCCTTTTTTAATCTGGTGCTATATGATCTGCTTCGGTTTTGGCTTCAAAACTGCATCAAAAAACCTACTAAGTGTACTAAACACCAGGCTCTATTCCTGTTGCATGTCTATCCCCATTTGTCATACATGTATCCCCCAGTTTCTGAGCACTCTATTGCTATAAACTCTTTGTTGTACCGTCCCTCTTATTCCTCTGAATAGATGTGTTGATTGGTGTAACCAGTTAGAGTTGTGCTCTATGTAGTTTGAACGGTCAATACCGTAGGTTCTGCATGGTAACACCTACTTGTCAATTTACGCACACGTTTTTGAGGGGATAACAGAGGAACGGAGCAACATAGGACTATGAGAATAGATTCTTCAGAATCGTTATATTGTGGGGAAATACATACTAATATATGTCTTATATATACTATACTATATATATACACATACATACACAATACTGACTGGTCCTTTTTAAGCTTTGGGGTCTTCTCCTTATTCTAAAATAATTCCTACTTTGCATCAAACTAATAATAACCATATCTGAGTCCGCAGTTGAAAAGCATAGCAAAAAAAATGACTACCTTCCAATTTACGTCTCTGATAATCCCGATGAAACCAGGTATTACCCCCATCAGAGCAGTCTCAGCGATGACACATTAAAGGATCATTTCCCTTCAGTAATAAGGCCCAGTTCAACACTTGCTAGCCATGACATAATAAACGTTCCTGATGAATGACAGCAGCGGAGATATTAAAGAACATAAACAACAAACTGGAGGCGGTCAAAGCTGTCTCCCTCTCCCTCTGGAGGGTCTGGGGATAGTGCGTGACAGCAGGCTCCTAGCAGCGTATACAGAGCCTAATACAGAGTGATTGAGGGCTGTCCACAGCGCAGGGGAGGTAGAGGTAGCAGAATACACATGAATACGGACCGAAAATAGTTGGGAAATCCTCAGATCTTACAGATCTGGCTCTTTTCTCAGATGTCGTCCACATGTGTGTGATATCTGTAACAGGGGGCACGTTTGATCTACACCTAAAACCGTATAACGTCGGTATGACTCGCGCTTCAGTCTGGACATTGACGTAGCTCTATAGGACGGGCCCATCTAATTTATGGACTAGACTTCTAACGCTACACTGGATACATGAAAGCCAAATTCACCTTTTCCGCTTCTACAAAATACTTGTATGTAAAACCGTCAACGCCGTAAATAATGACGCACAAGTCGGTGGTTAAAAAAACAGGCTTGACGTCAGCGGGTAATTAAAGGGATGTTACTATAATAGGAACCACAGGGTGGGTGGTAAGTGACTGACCAGTAGGGGTCCCAGTGCGGTTGCTGTGTCCTGTGCCTCCTGTTTGCGTGGACCAGAGTCTATGGACCCTCTGTAGCATCACAGAGATTAAACTACTATCCTATCTGGTAGGATGAAATGACCTTTCTAGTATTCCCTCTGTTTACCTATTAAAAAAAAACCTCCAAAGTTATATGCATGATCTGAGAAGAGCATATTTTTCCTGAATTGGTTAGTTTAGAGCTGCTGGGAGAGGGTCAATTCAGACGCCCCTATCTTTAGTTCTATGGTATCTAAAAAACAGAGAAGAAGAAAAAAAGAGAAAATCAGGCGTGTGGTTTCTGTGAGTTACAGAACTGGAATGAAGATCCTGTTTTTAACTACCTGTATCTGACTCCACACGCTTTTCATGTTTCTAGATCCTATAGAACCAAAGATAAGGTTGTCCAAAATTACTCTTCCCTGAAACCTCTAAATGTGACTCATCTCAGGAAAAAAATGACTCTTCTCTTCTCATTTTCACATGACTTTAGGGAGATTTTTTTTATAAACGGATGAGATTTCACTTTCAAAAGAGGGAATTCTAGAACTGGACTTTACATCCCTACCTGAGCGGAGTGGAAGTCTAATGAGGTCAAATTTGGGGACATAGTCCCTGTAATGGGGGGTTGTCCTATGCTTGACCACCACTCTAATAAGTAAAGGATATGGACTCCCCCTCTAGTGACTGTCCCAGTACCTGGCAAACTGAACACTTATCCTGGTGAATATACCTTAATATTCAGCAACATAGTATCAACCTATAGCACTTTGTTTTTTTTCTAGTCCTCCCGAAGCCTCTTTGTCCTACTATGAAGAGCTGGAATTTCGCAGAGGATCCCACCACAGGTTTGGAAACCACAGAAATGGACCACTGACGCATCATCTCTCAGCAACCAGCTCGAAACGCGGCTCACGAAAGGGACAATACCTTGGACAAACAACCGAAGAACCAGACACACTGGACGATTCACACAGCAGGAAGAGGGGTGGGTAGTCACGGAGTCCTTAGTGTGATCCAAGGGGTGGACAAATCTTGCTCTGTTGGGTGGTCCAGTGAAAACTTGTCTGATCTTGGGTCACATTTGCAGACTGTACCTACTCGGCAAAACTGCCAGTGGGGCTCATTACTAAGGGTCCGCGGGCCGCGATTTCCGTCAGGTTTCCAGAATATTTCCATTTTGCGCCGAATTGCACCGGGTTTTTGGCGCATGCGATCGGATCGGGTGCATCGGCGCCGGCTTGCATCCAACAGAAATGCGGGGGCGGACTGTCGGACAACCCGACAGATTGAAACAACCCCGGATTTAAAAACGGAATTGTGTCGCAAAATCAAGCACTCACATGCACCGGAAAGAAGAAGGTGAACTCCGGCGGACATGCAGGAAATTGGTCGCACACCTCAGAGAATCTTGGCAGACCCGAATCCTCGTCGGACAAAGCACCGCAGGATCGCGACAGGACGGTAAGGAAATCTGCCCATGGGTTGGTCTGTAATGTGTGATTTTAAAGGAACCTTCACCAGATTTCCCCCCGTTAAACTAGCACCGCCCCTCAGAATTCTAGAAAGGATATTTATCTCTACCTATCTGTTATGCAAAATCTCACCTGTTTACCTATAAAAAAAAAATCTCCTCAATCATATGCAAATAAGAAAAGAAGAGTCACTTTTTGCCTGGGATAGTCCCTTTTAGAAAAGTGTTTACTGTCATCTCTTTTTAGCACCTACAAACTTCTGCTTCTGTAAAGATAAGAATCTCACTTTCCATAAGGCACTAACTGCAGATACAGCAGTACAGAGTAGGAATTGGATCTTTATTGTCGCACTCTCATTCTGAACTATATCTTTAAGTGCCGGTATCTCTGATCCGTAGCACATAGAACTGTAATCCTCCAACTTTGCAAGGAAAGATTTTTGCCTTTAATATGATACTAAAAGTGTGGTTCTAGGTAATATAGAGCCCAAGATACAGGTATTTGAAGCAACGCCTCCAGCCAAGTGACTCACCTCTGGAAAAAAGTGGCTCACTCATCTCATTTGCACATGACTTTGGAGGTTATTTTTTTTTTATAGGTAACATGTGGTTGTAATATAAAAGAGGGACTTCCCAGACGCCTGGTACCACCCAGAACCAGCCAGTACAGCAATGTTCCAAGGTAGTTGGCCCCCTGATGTAGCATTACGTGGCAGCGCCGCATAATAGCTGGAGGAGGACGGCTGTAACTCAGAGCCCTGCCCTGGTACGCATGACACAAGGTGGAAGGGCGGCTTTTAGCCATGATAACCGGGTCTGGAATCACTATGGAACATCCTTGGACCAGGGCCGTAAAGCTGATGAAAGGAAGAACAAATGTTGATGTACTGTACATTTACACTGAAGAAGAAATTGTCACTCTCTCACGAGGGGATGCAACATTGTATGAGACTTATTCTTCAGCCATTGCTACATGTATGTCAGTGCTGTCTGTATACCGCCCCATATATGTGGTCTCTAAAGGAGAACCAGCTCCCCCCCTTTATTGCAACTAAACATTTCCTGCAGCAATAAGACCCCTGTGTGCTATACTGATGAATGGAAAGATTCCCTACTGCAAACTCAATTTAGTCATCCCCCAATACAAATGTCTATGGACGTCTGTAGGTGTCTCTGATTGCTGATACAAGTTTGCAAAAAATAAATAATTGGGAAAGTTGTCCCTAGGCTCCATGTGCAGTACTGCCTCCGTCCCGATAACGATCTCCTCGATCCCGTAAGCTGCAGTACTCCTCCGGATCCCGAGTAACCTGCAGTAACTCCTCACGATCCCGAGTAACTGCATTTTCTCTCGGATCCCGAGTAACCTGCAGTACTCCTCCGGATCCCGAGTAACCTGCAGTTCTTCTCCGGATCCCGAGTAACCTGATGTACTCCTCCGGATCCCGAGTAACCTGCTGTACTCTTCTGGATCCCGAGTAGCCTGCAGTACTCCTACAGATCCCGAGTAACCTGCAGTACTCCTCCGGATCTAAAGTGACTGCATACTCCCCGGTCCTAGTACTGCATTCTCCTCGGATCCTAAGTTACCTGCATATCCTCCGGATCTAAAGTGACCTCAGTACTCCCGGCCCATCCTAAGTTACCTGCAGTACTCCTCCGGATCTAAAGTTACCTGCAGTACTCCCGGATCCTAAGTTACCTGCAGTACTCCTCCGATCCTAAGTTACCTCAGTACTCCTCCGGATCCGTTACCTAGTCTACTGTCTAGTTACTGCAGTACCTCCGGATCCTAAGTTACCTGCATATCTCCTCCGGATTCCTAAGTTACTGCAGTACTCCTCCGGATCCTAAGGTACCGGCGTACTCCTCCGGATCCTCGTACCTGCAGTACTCCTCCGATCCTAAGTTACCTGCAGTACTCCTCCGGCATCAAGTTACCTGCAGTACTCCTCCGGATCCTAAGTTACCTGCAGTACTCCTCCGGATCCTAAGTTACCTGCAGTACTCCTCCGGATCCTAAGTTACCTGCAGTACTCCTCCGGATCCTAAGTTACCTGCAGTACTCCTGAATCTCATCTTTCATGTCCAAAAGGCTGTGTGTTTGTATTCTAAAGAGGTGGAGATCACAAAGTATAGTTGGAATGTGATCTGCAGATGAAGCTGAGATTTGTATCTTTAATATGGCACCAGAACCATGTTTCTAGATACTATACAAGCAAAAAAGGGCTGTCTAAAGTGACTCTCCCCCTGTACCTCTAAATTTGAACATCTATTCGGGTAAAATAAGACTCTTCTCTGCTCATGGTCGATGACCTTGGTTGAGATTTATTTTTATGTAAACAGGTGAGATTTCACATATAAGAAATTTCATCACCCCATCTGAGGGAGCTGCCGTAAAATCTGGTGACAGGTTCTAGCTATTTTTTCGCCAAATGAAAAGGCGAGGGAGGGCAATTATCCAGTTGGACAGCACATACTGTGTACGACGTTACTACATCAGATGTGAGAACGTTATTTGACACAATTTTCCAATCCAGGTCAGACAGCGTTGTATAAACCTTAGTAATCCTGAAGTGTCGCACAATGGGTTCCCATAATATGCCCCTATTATGGGCCACATCCTTGATATTGTAGCCCCGTGCAATCTGCATCTACCATCTCCTATTTCAGCAATAGAATTCAAAATACCAATGTATCAGCATCGCCTGTACCCTCCGGCTGTATCATAGTATATACGTGTGACAACATGTCCAATGTCATCAGTTCACGACTGATTGTGACCTTTTCTCTCTTCACGGGGCAAGGTATCTGGAGTTCTGTAGGGTTGGGGCCAAAGGGAGAGGGAGGGAACTGAGCACTACACGCGGGTGGAGCAGGAGACGCTGGGATTTCTGGAATCAGAGACTAGAGCCCTATGGCGGTCCCGCACCAAATTCTCACCCCCACACCCCCTTTCCCCAATATATGATGGTCTGCAGCATGTGCCATCAATGGAGCGATACAACTTGTGCCCGAGGGAGAGACTTGACTGCGGCGATTTTTGGTGCACCCAAGAGTATGTGAATCCTCCATCTTCATCTCTCGCACTACAAGGAACCCAATCTCCAGACTTTATGCAAAGCAAGGTCCATAATATCCGAAGACATTTGTTTTTTTACAGAATCATTTGGCCCTGCTCGCCATCCCAGACCCCCCTCCTCCCCCCTCTGTCCTTCACAGAACACCCCGGGATCTCCGGAAGAAAGTGTGTTAGTTAACGCAAGCTTTGTACGCACGGATACAGATTTATCGCCTGCTTCTTCTCATCTCCGCTCTCTCTCTTGCCGCTTCAGTCAAGCAAAGAAAAAAAAATGATATAAAAAAAAAACAATAGGCATCAGCAGTACGTCTCCGGTGTGAGTCACTGAAATGGTCGGAATTGGAAGTAGGGCCGAAGCGATCGCAGGACCGGTGATACATAAGTGTATGGCGGTAGAGTGTTTACACCAGGGTCGGCGGGGCTGAGCAGCAGGTAAGCAGTCGGCTGCAGATGTTTGTAGACATGAAAAGTCAGTGAGCAGCGACTCCAGTAATTCCTAATCATACCTTCCTGCCGCTTGACAGATCACATGTCACTAATAGATCAAGCATCCTCCAGCGCTACTCTCCACCCGCAAACCTGGGGTAGTGTGTATACTGTACATGACCCCCAGCATTCATTATACGCTCTAAGTCTTACTGTATTACACAATACAGGCCTAGTCTCATGCAATACAATACTAACACCACCATATAATGCAAATCAATACACTGCAATAGTACACCACACTAATAATAAGGGTCAGATATACACATACATACAGTGCCAGCAGAAGCGACTGGCCTTCATGTGTACTTGTAGGATGGCGGTAACAGAACACTTACATGTATTCCTGTAACCATCCTATCCTGGCCCAGTAGTGGATTATAATACAGGCAAGTTTTCTTAGGGGGCCCACAACAATTTTATACTGGCAAAGACCTTCCCTGTGAAATCCTTGTACAGGCCTCCATAGGTTCCTGAACCACAGACTGAAACGACAAAGGGACTCATCCTCCATCCCCCAAGGAGCTGTTCAGTACCGGATGTAGGAATTATCTCCAGTATTAATCCCCCACGCACCTGGCCTAGTTATACTCACATTTAGGCACATAACGCTGGTGCCAAGCGGCTGCCCACTGACTGACATGGTGTCACTAGGAGGGGCAGCCCTAGAATAGGAAGAATAGGATCAATAGCATGTGGGGGCCCTGTTGTCCTTTAGGATAGGGGGCAGATGGTTTTCAATAATGTGAAGGGTGTAGAGGGAACTTAGCATGTAGTAAATGTGGGCACAAGTAGTTGGGGTACATGGGTGATGTAATAGCTGGAGGGGTACACAAGGGATCATAGTCCATATGGGGGGGGGGGGGGATCATAGTTATTCATGAGAGGATCCAGGCTGTCATAGGGTACCACAGAAATAGTCTTTTCAGGAGTTTTGTTTTTTTTTCTTTTCGGGGGAGGGGGGGGGAGTCATAGTTATATTTCATGGGGGGGACAAGGTCGTCATAGCTTTGGTTATGGGGGTACACAGGAATAGTCTTTATGAGTGTTGAGGGTCATAGTATATTGATGGGGGCACAAGGGAGTCATGCATATTGTTAAGGGGTACACACAGGAAAGTCTTTAAGATCTATGTAAGGCGAAAAATAAAGAAAATGTATTCTCATCCAGTAGGTCAGTCGGTCCATGGGACCCATTATGTAGCGACGTCCCATGGTCAACAAAGGTTACCTCCCATTAGGGGTCACTATTTGATGAAGAGGGTGCTATGAAACCACCTCGGGAAACGTCTGATAGAACTGAGTGCCGGAAGCCAGAAGTACTGAAGCAACGCGGTTACAAGGAGCTGCAGCCGGAATTTTTTACAGGACAAATAGCGTTATACTTTCTTAGAAATAAGAAATTGTGATAATGTGGAGACTAAATGGCCTTTAAAAGGTGCGTGTGCCAGGTCTAGTACACACCGGTGTGGGGTAAGTTACATACTGTATGTTATGTTTCACGCATGTCCATGTTTAAACAGAAGCATCTATAGAATGGCTGTCTAAAAGTTTCCTATGGGCAAATTATAAAACAATTGTCGCCACCTTGGGACCAATAGAAGTTCGCAATACAACAAGTTTGGCAAATAGTCTTAAGGGGCTCGATGGAAAACAAGCCAGTATGAGACCTCCGCTGACACTCTATTATGGGTGTTAGTGGCAATTCTACCGCAAAGACCCCACTGGTTACTGGACAATGGGACAACTTTATTTGCCTCATCAGGGAAATAAAATTAGCAGGAGGAACAGGTGCACAAAATGCAATGTACAAAGGAATAAGTGTAGGAACTCATGTGGAAATTGTCTCAGATGTAGGATGACCAGAACAAATCTACAGTAAAGGATACTGAGTAATCGATGAGTAAGCACTCCGCTTATGACCACTAGACGCTCTCGTCCGACCACTAGCGCACTCGTTCCGACCACAGGAGCTTTAGTTCCAACCATTAGCGCACTCGTTCCGACCTTCAATAGCACTTTCGGTGCCGTACACTAGGCGCACTGTTCCGACCACAAGGCGCTCTCGCTCGATCAACTAGGCGCTCTCGTTCTGATCACCAGACCTCTCATTCCGACAACTAGCACATTTGTTCCTGATCACGACGGGCTCCATTCGCCACAAGCGCTCCTGTTCTGACCACAAGGCGCTCCTGTTCTGCTACCACAAGGCGCTCTGTTCTGACCACTAGGGTCCTGTTCTGACCACTAGGTGCTTCTTTCGACCACTAGGGCTCCTGTTCTGACCACTAGGGCTCCTGTTGCCGACCACTAGGGGCTCTCGTTCCGACCACTAGGGGCTCTCTTTTCGATCACTAGGGCTCTCGTTTCGATCACTAGGGCTTCCGTTCGATCACATTGGCTCTCGTTCGATCACTAGGGCTCTCGTTTCGATCACTAGGTGCTCTCGTTTTTTATCACTAGGGCTCTCTTTTTATCACTAGGGCTCTCGTTTTATCACTAGGGCTCGCTTCTTCTAGGGGCTCTCGTTTTACACTAGGGGCTCTCGTTCTGATCACTAGGGCTTCGTCTGATCACTAGGGGCTCTCTTTCTGATCACTAGGGCTCTCGTTCTGATCACTAGGGCTCTGTTCTGATCACTAGGGGGCTCTCGTTCTGATCTAGGGGCTCTCGTTCTGATCACTAAGGGGCTCCTCGTCTGATCACTAGGGGCTCTCGTTCTGATCACAGGGGCTCTCGTTCTATCACTAGGGCTCTTGTTCTGATCACTAGGGGCTCTTGTTCTGATCACTAGGGGGCTTATTTTGATAGCCGTAGCATTAGCCCCACTGCCTGCAAGTTCAGTCGTGAAAGTTAGCAGGTTTTAGCAGGTGCAGGATGGCCCCTTTAAGAAAGTTTGTTTATCCCCTGGGTACATGGGCTAGTGACGGGGTGGGCTACAGGTGTGGTGGTATTAAGGGGTTTGCAAAAGGATAAAAGCAGGCTGCAAGTGTGAACCCACCCTCTTTCCTCGAATCTTCCCACCCTCCCTTCCCTATGTAATTATATCTCATGTCACAGCTGGCGGTTTTTTTTCGCGTTTGTGACCTACATGCCACTAGAAGGCGGGTCTCACAGGTGCCCGGTTTATCGGTTTATTTAACAGTGCTACTCTACGAGTGGAGTTACTTGTTATAATTAATAAAGCTGTGGCCGACTCTCTAGTCGTCATACCACAAAGTAAAGGTCAAACGTGTCTGTGGTCTTTCTGGCTGGGGACATTGGGTGGGCTTATCTGGGTTTGGGGGAAAGGATTGCAGGCAGTCACTAGGCTCTTGTCTGATCACTAGGGGCTCTTGTTTTCATGACAAGAACTCAATTTATAAAGTACTGAGCTCTACAATTCTGAAGATACAAACTAATCAAACACATGCTCAGGAGTGGTGGGAGCTCAAAGAATTTTCCAACTATCCCGGAATCAGTTGGAATGGCGCTTAGTAAAGGATTAAAAGTCTTTGAATTGTGTGAAGACGTTTCAAGCAACAATGGTCCACTGAAAAGATGACAGTTTTGCTGAAAACATTGTAACCTGAGGCCAGTTAATGTAAGTCCAATGCTGGATGTTGTTACCTGTATCTAAGGCACATATATACACGTAACATGGTCCGTGGCTTACTGCACTGTACAGCAAACCAAGTGGGGTTCTGTAGGTCCATAATCCAAATCCCCAGGCAATATGACTTTGCAATGGCTCTGCCTGTTCGGAGCTCTCATCCTGATCCATCGAACCCGGATTTAACACTGTACCTGAACACAAAGAAAGAAATACAGCGCACACACGAACACATCAATCCCTAATACTTCACATCTAACAGTGTGTACGTTTCCCCCTGTATGTGATATAGGTCCCCCCCCCCCAGATGTGTGTGCTCTGCGTCCTCTCTCCTCCTTACATTGGGCGTCTTAGCAGTACGGGGTAATTACAGTCTCTAAGGTGACATGATGTACATATTATATTAGCTGCTCTCCCTTCCTCCACGGGGACACGGACTGGGGCTCTGACTGTCACATAGCCTCTCGCCCTCCTGTCGCTCTCATTCTCCGCTCACCCCTCTTATTTCGCAGTTGGTCTGTCTCACACTCCTTACATCAGACGTCTCTCGCTCTGCCATCACTACACTTGAGTCCTTGACTTACCCTCTTGCCTACCTTTCCTTATACTTACCTCTAGTGCACCCCGTATCCCTTTCCTGGCTGCCCCGCTCCCTCTCTCCTTCCCTTATTCTCTCTCTCCCTTCCCTTCCTTCCATCTACATGTTCTTTCGTATCATCCCATTGTATCATTGTATCCATTCCTTCTGCCAACTGTATCTTTCCTCGCTCCCTGACTTCATCCATCTCTTACTCCTCCCCCCTCCTTCATCATGATTTCCTTTTCACCTCTTCTCTCTTTACATCTCCTGGTTGAACCTTCCTGCCATCATTTCACACCATCCTTAGCAGACTGAAGGAGAACCCCAGCATGGCAGAGGGAGGACCATGCCCAGGTTAGAGATGATGGGGACGGAACGGCTACCCAGCCTGATGGGTGGATGAGGAGAAGAGAGTGAGAGCTGGCATTTCTACTATGGCTCAGTTTAAAGACCTTGCACTGGAAAATGCAGACAACCTGCTGCCACTTTATATGAGAAGCGCTGTCTTATAGGTGAGATGACGACCCTTACTATACATGAGGCACCGTGATTTAGTACCTGACCACTCTAAAAGTACAACCCGATCTGATACATTAGGATTTCTACTTTATACTGCCATCACTATATATAATCATAAATCAGAAACCAAACGCTGTATAAGATGTAGTAGAGCCGATTTTGTTACATCAGGTGTCGTGACATCAATCTGTTGATTGTATAAAGTGTTAGGTGCAGGCTGGTCATATATATAGCACAATGGTTGCTACTCGCAGGTGCGTTCACACGTTAATTTTGCAGTTTTTGAAGCCAAAGCAGGTGTGAGAATATTCCAGAGAGAACGCTGTTCCCCAATTTTTTTTTACTCCTGCAGGCAAAAACTGCATCTAAACAAACGACATGTGACGCACCCTTATGTTATGAATGGTAAAGGTCTATGCCAGCGGTAGCTCTACCCATCAGGTCCCCCGAGGATTGCCATTTATACGAATGCACGGGCTGCTGCTAAACTACATCTGCCCCTATGTCCTGCTTGGATGGTAGCTTTGCGTTGGAAACGAGACCCCAATGGGTAGGACGCACTCGCTCTATGATAGATGATATATATAATAATATTACTCATCTGAACCATGGCTCGCTGGGTAAGAAATCACAAAATGACAATGACAGCCGTCAGGCCGCTACCTCTGTCTTTATCCATTTAGTGCTTGTTTGTCTTCATATCAAATTTTCCATCCATTCCAGTTATTGAAGAGGAAGCCTATTCTTTCTGCAGGTCATACTGCTGGTTTTTGTTTTCAACCGGTCACGCAAATCTGTCAATTTCCTAAAGTCTTCGTAAATAAATATGACATATGAGAATGACCATTCTCTATCCTTGAACGCGAGGCTAGTTATTTATTCAGCCGCCTGGGCAATCAAGCTGCAGCGCGCCGTGACACCAAATGGTATTACCACTTAAATAACATCCCTATATGCCCCATAGATGCCACTGCACACCGACTGTGATTAAATGGCAGGGATGGGCTATTTTGCACAAATAGCGCAATAGTGCACCCTCGATAGTCTCAATAAGGTGCTATAGTTGCTATTAGCAGCAAGATCGAGGAACCTCCATTCATTTAAAACTAACTTTTTCCATATCGGTTCACGGACTCCTCTTAAGGAGCAAGTGGGGTGCTCTGTCTCTGCATTGTCGCAGGTAATAATGCGCACGAAGTATTGAAACGTGCTTATATGTTACGGTAGTGGATAAACCATATGGGCGGCATACAATACTCCATAGATTTGCGATAAATATAGCCTAAAGTCTGACAATACTCTCCATTGTCGCTCACCACCGACACATGTCGTGATGGACATACCAACTTAGGGTTGTCGACATAGATTCAAGGGCCTTAGAATTTTCTCTATAGCCCCCACAGTTGCTGTGATGTTATTATACATTTCAATCCTCTCCACTGTGCAGAGAGTGGGTGCTGGAGAGGAGAGGAGAGTGGGCGGTGTTTATGATAATCTGCCTCTAATGCTGGGAGTACACTGAAGACTTTGATCACACACACGCCCCCAGTTCTGCTCCTGCACCTCCTCTCTGACAGTGGAGCGGATTAACATTGGATAGTACTAGGTATATCTAGAAGAAAATTTCAAAGTCCCCCTGAGTCTGTAACAGTTTCTTAAATAGAATATTATATATATACACCCACATAATGGATATGTGTGTGTGTGTGTGAAATATTTAGTGTCAATGTAGGCTTTCCATCTAAGCAGGTCTCCTTATTTAACATGGCAAAGTCGCTCCTGGGAAATAACATGCCATTTAGATGTCATCTAGGGAGCTGAGCAGACATTAGATTTAATATATCATCCACTGTAAAGTGTATCTCAGAAAAGGCTTTTCATAGATCCAAACGACAAAGGACAAGTGCCCCAATCAATCTCCACCCGTGGGATCCCTGAATTGACGTCAGTTATGATTCAGTGACCGTGTTAAGGGGTTGCCATTGACCTTTATAGCTCAAAGTCCAGCAGACTCATCCGTTAGCCAAACAACGAAGAGCTAAAGAGATCCGAACAACTCTCTATATACGGAAACATTACTGACCTTATACTTGGTCATGGATTTAAGCCAATTAAGGGTTGGCATTGACTTTGTAAAAGTCAAAGTCCAATAACTTTCATGGGCACACACTAAGAAACCAACTCCATAACAACTGCTCTACAGCATTATGGAGAACATCCTGACTTGACTTTGGTCATGATTCAAGCAACAGTATATGATTCAAGGCACGTTAAAAGGGTTTGGTACATTGACTTTATAAAAGTCGAAGTCCAAGAACTTTCATGTAGCCAAACAACAAGGACTAAAGCTCCATAACAACTCTCATATACTGAGAACATCTGACTTCACTTTGTCATGGTTTAAAGAGGCCATTTAAGGTTGGCCATTGACTTTTATAAAATCAATGAATCAACAGACGTATTAAAAGATAAACAAGAAGGACACAGCTCAAGAACAACTCATCTATAATGAGACAACAGCGGCGCGTTCTCTATCTCTGCGTGGATCATGTCCGGCGGTGGATTGCACTAGGTAGTTTCCGTCTCCGACCGTCCACCAGGTTGCGCTGCTGCACTTGAGTTCCTCGAGGCCCGCCCGCCGGAACTCACTGAACGTTCACCTGCTTTCCTTGGGTAAGGTTAATCACTGAGTCCCTGCGACCCTTTTTTTTTTTTTTTATTTTTTAATGCATCTAACGGTTTTTTCGAATTCCGGCGGGTTTTTGTTCGGACCAAGCCCCCCGATTTTCTCGTCGTTCATGCCATTCGCCCACAATCCCCGGGCAATTCTAGGGAAATCGGCACAAATGGAAATATTCGGGTAACGACGTCTGGGAAGACGCGAATCGTGGACCCTTATAAATGCTCCCCATTGACTTTTATAACAGTCAAAGTCCACAGAACTTTCAATGTAGCCAAACAAGAAGACACAGCTCCAGACAACGTTCTATACAGAGATATCTGTCTTGACTTTGGTCTGTTTTAAGGCCTGATACAGGGTTGGGCATTGACCTTTATAGAGCTAACTTTCTTAGCTACTAGATTCACATATCATGGACACGTCAAAGCGGCTTCTTTGGGACCCACTGCTCAGCGACATTTGGCATTGGTCATGGCTTTAACAAGTAGGTTTCCTATACTCTGCTTTTGAGCAGTTAAGGGTGTGACCGCTCCTCTGCATGTATACATCCACACAATGCTGCTTACAGACTGTGTACCCAAACTGCGCGGGCTATTCTTAAACTAGAAAGGCTTATAAGCACAAGGCCAGATTGACTTGTCCTTTGCCATGCTCCTGCCCGTTTAATAACCTGTAGTGTGCTTACCATCATGTATGCCCTGCTGCAGTGGCACTATTACCTCCCCCCCACCTAGTCATGTGCCCCCGCTGAAAGCCCGCATTCAATTCCTGGGGCCATCCTCCCAGGAACTTTTGTGTCAATTACCACACAGCAATCCAGGTCTTAAAGATTATATATAAAGAACGCCTCTTTTATTTTTAGCAAGCTGCCCGTAAGGTATCGTTTGGTGTAGACCTACCATAAGTGATTTGTGATTGATTATCTCTAAATATCTCAACCCTCAACCAAAAATTTTTTTTTACCAAAAAAAAAAAAAAAAAAATTGAAACAATGCATGGAACTAAAATTTTTCGGGGAAACTTTATTGCAACCAGTATGTAGCCATCCAGCTGTCATGCCCCGAAATAAGTAGACCTACAGTTCAATCTTAACATGGGGATATAAAGATTTTTACCTTGAAGTTATCATCTCGAGGATTAGAATGGACCCTTGCTTGTCACTAATCCAGAAGTGGCGCTAAACTAGGAGAGCCGAGGCCCCTAGATGCTTCTGCTGGGCCCCCTTCCCAGTATAAAATATACATATGAGAGTTACAATCACATATACCCATGCGATTTAGTTACACCACATATAATAACACTCATGTGCACACACAGCATATACCCACATACAGTGCCATATGCAACATAAACACAACATGTGTACAGACGCAATATACACATCACAGATACTGCATATATACATACGTATATGTCATATACATATTATGCTGGACAATGTGCAGTAACATATAGATTATAATGGTGCACTCCTCCATTCTTTATTGTGTCACGTCGGATGACGGGGCCCCCTGACACTACTGCGGGCCCCATAGCGGCTGCTATCCCGCTGTACGTTACGCTCCTGTAATACAGAGGCTACTCCTTTGCAACTCCATTGTGAGACATTATGTGTGGGATGTTCCTTCTAAGGCACATAATTTCACCCTGCTAAACCACCCCCAGAAAAACTTTTGATTTGGAAGATGACATAATTGGGGGTGGGCCAATTACTTCCAATCAACCAGGTACTTTTCCATTAATCACAACCCAAACTCGGGGTGTCTAGCCTAATATCAGGGGGTGTTCTGCTATTTAGCCAGAAAAACACACATGAAAAACAATTCTGGCTAATTTGGGAAGTGTGCCTCCCTTTTCAAGTTACTGCAAACACATGTGTTTCTGCTATTAAGCTGACTACTTTCCCCTGGAGTTAACATTCCGATATCTGCGCCTCCGGAGTGTATCTAGACCCCATAACTGTCCGGTGTAACTGGGGACCCATAATTATGATTATGCCCCCAGTGATGGAACAAGCTATGATATATTCCCCATTGTCTAAGTTTCGTCTGAATCTGCCCATCTCTCCTATGAGGTTCGTCCATCTGAGTGAGTTCTCTTATTTGACATCATACTTTGCTTGTTTCTCAGAATCATCAGTTGGGTATCCTTGATCTTTGACCTCTTGTTCAGACTACTCTAACTACCGTTTTGTGTTTTTGTCACCCCGCCTTTGCTCATCTTTTGTTGTGACCATGGCTCTGGACGACTGTCCTTATCTATTTGTCTGTACTGTTTTGTCTTTGAATCATGTTTTGTGAGGGCCGTCGACCGTGGACTGGCCAACCGCCTTGGGTGGTTTTGTAAGTAGGTAGGGTCCAGAATTGTTCAGTTTTCCCAATTAGGGCTATACAGTCTTACCTTACCTACTCGTTTTCCCCTATTTAGCTAGTTGCATGTTTACGGAGCGGATTACGGCTAAGAACAGAAAGTTTAAGGGCAATAGGGCATAACTTTTTGGTTAGGCCCACGGTATCCAAGACCATCTTGCAACCCGGGACTTCTTGATCTTGTCAGTTATCTATTCCTGACTTTTTGTCCGGCATAAGGAAACATTGCCTCACTTCCAGTAACCCCACATCTTACGCCTGGTTATAAACAATGGGCAAAATATGTCATGCAGCCCTAGCAGAGAAGACTGCCGTGATAATGGATAAATGAGGTTTCTATTTTCACACATCAGAATGGACTGACTGTATGTTCTCCATAGTGGCTGCACTACTGACTGTATGTTCTCCAGAGAGGCTGCACTACTGACTGTATGTTCTCCATAGTGGCTGCACTACTGACTGTAAGTTCTCCATAGTGGCTGCACTACTGACTGTATGTTCTCCATAGTGGGCTGAACTTACGACTGATGTTCTCCATAGTGGCTTGCACTACTGACTGTAAGTTCTCCATAGGGGTCTGCACTACTGACTGTTTGTTCTCCAGAGAGGCTGCACTACTGACTGTATGTTCTCCATAGTGGCGTGCACACTGACTGTATTTCTCCACAGTGGCTGCACTACTGACTGTATGTCTCCATAGTGTGCTGACTACGACTGTATGTTCTCCATGTGGTCCTGCACTCGTGACTGTTGTTCTCAAGGGCTGCACTAGTGACTGTATGTTTCCATAGTGGACTGCCACTATGAGTATGGTTTCTCCATAGTGGCTGCACTATGACTGTATGTTTCTCCATAGTGGCTGCCCTAGTGACTATGTTCTCCAGAGAGGCTGCACTCTGACTGTATGTCTCTATAGTGGTGCACTACTGACTGTATGTTCTCCATAGTGGCTGCACTAATGACTGTAAGTTCTCCCATAGTGGCTGCACTACTGACTGTAGTTTCTCCAAGGCTGCACTACTGACTGTATGTTCTCCAAAGGCTGCAACTAATGTATGTCTCATAGTGGCTGCACTATGACTGTATGTTCTCCATAGTGGCTGCACTACTGACTGTATGTTCTCCATAGTGGCTGCAACTACTGACGTATGTTCTCCATAGTGGTGCATATGAGTATGTTTCCATAGTGCTGCACTACTGACTGTATGTTCTCCATAGTGGCTGCACATACTGACTGTATGTTCTCCATAGTGGCTGCACTACTGACTGTATGTTCTCCATAGTGCTGCACTACTGACTGTACGTTTCCATAGTGGCTGCACTACTGACTGTTATGTTCTCCATGTGGCTGCACTACTGACTGTATGTTCTCATAGTGGCTGCACTACTGACTGTATGTTCTCCAGTGGATGACATTCTGCCGTCTGTTCTCCCTGTGCTGCACTTCTCGTATGTTCTCCATAGTGGCTGCAACTAGGACTGTGTTCTCCCTGTGTGCTGCACACTGACTGTATGTTCCCATAGTGGTGCACTACTGACTGTAGTTTCCATGTGCTGCACACTGACTGTAAGTTTCCATAGGGTCATACTGACTGTATGTTCCCAGAGAGGCTGCACTACTGACTGTGTTCTCCATAGTGGCTGCACTAGTGACTGTATGTTCTCCATAGTGGCTGCACTACTGACTGTATGTTTCCATAGTGGCTGCACTACTGAAGTATTTTCTCCATAGTGGCTGCATAGTGCGTGATGTTCTCCATAGTGGCTGCACTACTGATGTATGTTCCATAGTGGCTGCACTGACTGTATGTTCTCCATAGTGGCTGCACTAGTGACTGTTGTTCTCCATAGTGGCTGACTACTGACTATGTTCTCAGAGAGGCTGCACTAGTGACTGTATGTTCTCCATAGTGGCTGCACATACTGACTGTATGTTTCCATGTGGCTGCCATACTGACTGTAGTTTCCCATTAGTGGCTCTGCACTACGATGTAAGTTCTCCATAGTGGCTGCACTACTGACTGTATGTTCTCTCAGAGAGGTGCACTACTGACTGTATGTTCTCCATAGTGGCTGCATATAGTGACTGTATGTTCTCCATAGTGGCTGCACTACTGACTGTATGTTCTCCATAGTGGCTGCACTACTGACGTATGTTCTCCATAGTGGCTGCACTACTGACTGTATGTTCTCCATAGTGGCTGCACTACTGAATGTATGTTCTCCATAGTGGCTGCACTACTGACTGTATGTTCTCCATAGTGGCTGCACTACTGACTGTATGTTCTCCATAGTGGCTGCACTACTGACTGTATGTTCTCCAGAGAGGCTGCACTACTGACTGTATGTTCTCCAGAGAGGCTCTGACTACTGATGTATGTTCTCCACTGTGCTGCAATACTGTACTGTATGTTTCCATAGTGGCTTGCAATTGACTGTATGTTCTCCAGAGAGTGCCTGCACTAGTGGACTGTATGTTCTCACTAGTGGCTGCACTTGACTGTTATGTTCTCCATAGTGCTTGCATAGTGATTGTCTCATGTGGTCTCCATGATGTAGGTGTTCCATAGGCACTAGTGACTGTATGTTCTCCATAGTGGCTGCACTACTGACTGTATGTTCTCCAGAGAGGCTGCACTACTGACTGTATGTTCTCCAGAGAGGCTGCACTACTGACTGTATGTTCTCCAGAGAGGCTGCACTACTGACTGTATGTTCTCCAGAGAGGCTGCAATACTGACTGTATGTTCTCCATAGTGGCTGCAATACTGACTGTATGTTCTTCAGAGAGGCTGCACTACTGACTGTATGTTCCCTATAGTGGCTGCACTACTGACTGTATGTTCCCTATAGTGGCTGCACTACTGACTGTATGTTCTCCATAGTGGCTGCACTACTGACTGTATGTTCTGCAATACTGACTGTAGTTCTCTTAGAGAGGCTGCACTGCTGACTGTATGTTCCCTATATGGCTGCTACTACTGACTGTATGTTTCCCATAGTGGCTGCACT
>CM033647.1:156382048-156399971 GCA_019512145.1 Engystomops pustulosus | reverse complement strand
ACTGACTGTATGTTCCCTATAGTGGCTGCACTACTGACTGTATGTTCCCTATAGTGGCTGCACTACTGACTGTATGTTCCCTATAGTGGCTGCACCACTGAGTCTTCACTGTTCCTAAAGGTTCTAGATTCTAGAGTCTGTGTAGCATTAATGACTATTTTCCATATACAGCGCTGACTACGGTACTGAATCATTTTTGCGTATGACATTTATGTCCCTTGATACAGTATATTTCATCTTGTAGTAATTTGAACCATCTATAGGAGGGTTTTGTATAGGATTTGAGTGTAAACAACCTACCTCTGCTACCTGTCATTTACACTGACTGGACCTCTCTGTGGCTTTTGCTGAAGCTTCATCTCTAAGCTTAGGCTCATACACAGTCATATAAACATGTGAGCCTTAAAGGGGTTGTGAGCATCTTGCTGGGCGTGGGTGCTTTGATGCATGTGTATGGTGGGTGGGCTTGTATGACGCTTTCCCTATGCCTTCCTTCTTGGGGATAATCTAACTTGTCTAGACATTATCTAGTCATGTCTTCTTCATACTAACCCACTAGAAGTCTCCTGTGTGCACGCCGCCTCTCTGACATCTTTCTCCTCCCTGCAGGTTGTCGTACTGTGTTTTATTCTTGCCTTTGGTTCCATGATTCCATCCTTCGGGGCGTTCTCTTCGGGGTCTCAGACAGTGAAATCAGCCCCTCTTTTGGCACCTGACATGTACACCCTCAGCCAGAGTAAGGCAACAGAAACAATGGTCTTTTACTTCTTTTCTTCTTCAAGGGGCCGTCCCATCATAGCAACTTATCACCTATACACAGGGTAGGAAATCCCTATACGATTGTTGGCGAGACCCTGTACTAAGCAGTAGAATGGGGGTCTCATATGCGGCTGCACAGTCCTTTCACTCCCTTTGGCTATCACTTGCATGTATAACCACATCTCCATGTCTCTCATTCATGATCAGAGACATGTAACCAATCCTATGTAGAGGTGATACAATGTTGCAGTCAAACCCTTTAAAGGGAACCTGTCTACCCTACTAAACTCCTAGCCCCCTCAGGGAGGGTATGAAATATCCTGTTTAAATTCTCTCTTTTACATGAAATCTCAAACATTCACCTATTAAAAAAAATCCCTGCCAAAGTCAAGCAAATATGACTCTTCTCACTTCATTTTCACATGAGATGAGTCAAGTTTAGTGGTAGAATCAATTCCGAATTCTGTATCTTTGGTTCTATAGCACCTAGCCACATGCTTTTTGTTTTATATAAAATATTGGAATCTCATCTGTCAGATCCCTTATGGCTCTGTGAGCTACAAACCTAGAAATAAAGACAGTTAATAAATAGACGGGAACTAGACCCGCAGCTTGGATTTCCAACTATGGGGCAGATTTACTTACCCCACGGCGCGTTGTCCGACGAGGTTTCGGGTCCGGCACAATTCACTAAGATTGTGCGCCCGAGTTCCTGCATGTGTCGCTGCTGCGCTGAGGTCCGCCGGAGTTCACCTTCTTCTTCCCGGTGCATGTGAGTGCTTGATCTTGCGACAAAAATCCTTTTTTAAATGCTGCAGTTCATCCGAATCCGTCGGGTAGTCCGACGGCCCGCCCCCGGATTTCTGTCGCATGCAAGTCGGCACCGATGCGCCAAAATCTGAACGCGTACGCCAAAATCCCGGCGCAAAATTGAAACCGGCGGTAAACCTGACAAAAATGCGTCCGAAGGACCCTTAGTTAATGAGCCCCTATGTCTTTAGCTGCCTTTATCTCTGGTTCTGTAGATCCTAAAGTGATAAACCTCATCAGAAAGGTCTTTAATATGACACTAAATGCATACTTCTAGGTGCTGCAAAACAGAAGCTAGGGGCGTCTGGAGTGACACTACCCCTGTAACCAACTAAAGTTGACTCATCTGATGTGAAACTGAAGTAAGAAGGGTCATATTTGAGACTTTGAGAGGATTTCACATAGAAGGGGGAAATCTAGAAAGGACATGTCATACCCTACTTGAGGGGGCTGCTAGTTTAGTGGGGTCACAGGTTTGTTTCTAAGCTGCCCATAGACATGGGATTTGCTTTATAATCAAGGTCCCTCTATGGGGCAGCCCCACTCTTCCTATAACCTTCTCCTTTTTTTAATCTGGTGCTATATGATCTGCTTCTGGTTTTGGCTTCAAAAACTGCATCAAAAAACCTTACTATATGTACTAACACCAGGCATCTATTCGCTGTTGCATGTCTATCCCCATTTGTCATACATGTATCCCCCAGTTTCTGAGCACTCTATTGCTATAACTCTTTGTTGTACCGTTCCTCTGTTATTCCTCTGAATAGATGGTTGATTAGGTGTAACCAGTTAGAGTTGTGCCTCTATGTAGTTTAGAACGGTCAATACCGTCAGGTTCTGCATGGTAACACCTACTTGTCAATTTACGCACACGTTTTTAGGAGGGATAACAGAGGAACGGAGCAACATAGGACTATGAGAATAGATTCTTCAGAATCGTTATATTGTGGGGAAATACATACTAATATATGTATTATATATACTATATATATATATACACATACATACACAAATACTGACTGGTCCTTTTGAAGCTTTTGGGGTCTCCTTTATTCTAAAATAATTCCTACTTTTGCATCAAACCTATAAAATAACCATATCTGAGTCCGCAAGTTGAAAAGCATAGCAAAAAAATGACTACCTTCCAATTATTAAGTCTCTGATAATCCCCGATGAAACCAGGTATTACCCCCATCAGAGCAGAGATTCAGCGATGACACTTAAAGGGATATTTCCCTTTCAGTTAATAAGGCCCAGTTCACACTTGCTAGCCATGACATATAAACGTTCCTGATGAATGACAGCAAGCGGAGATATTAAAGTAACATAAAACACAAACTGGAGGCTGTCAGAAGCTTGTCTCCCTCTCCCTCTGGAGGGTCTGGGGTATATGTGCGTGACAGCAGGCTCCTAGCAGCGTATACAGAGCCTAATACAGAGTGATTGAGGGGCTGTCACAGCGCAGGGGAGGTAGAGGTAGCAGAATACACATGAATACGGACCGAAAATAGTTGGGAAATCCTCAGATCTTACAGATCTGGCTCTTTTCTTCAGATGTCGTCCACATGTGTGTGTGATCTGTAACAGGGGGCACGTTTGATCTACACCTAAAACCGTATAAACGTCGGTAGGACTCGGCGCTTCAGTCTTGACATTGACGTAGCCTATAGGACGGCCCATCTAATTTATGGACTAGACTTCTAACGCTACACTGGATACATGAAAGCCAAAATATCAGCCTTTTCCGGCTTCTACAAAATACTTGTATGTAAAACCGTCAACGCCGTAAATAATGACGCACAAAGTCGGTGGTTAAAAAAACAGGCTTGACGTCAGCAGGGTAATTAAAGGGATGTTACTATAATAGGAACCACAGGGTGGGTGGTAAGTGACTGACCAGTAGGGGTCCCAGTGTGCTGTTGCTGTGTCCTGTGCCTCCTGTTTGGCTGGACCAGAGTCTATGGACCCTCCTGTAGCATCACAGAGATTAAACTACTAGTCCTATCTGGTAGGGGATGAAATGACCTTTCTAGTATTCCCTCTGTTTACCTATTAAAAAAAAAAAAACCTCCAAAGTTATATGCAAATGATCTGAGAAGAGTCATATTTTTCCTGAATTGAGTTAAGTTTAGAGGCTGCTGGGAGAGGGTCAATTCAGACGCCCCCTATCTTTAGTTCTATGGTATCTAGAAAAACAGAGAAGAAGAAAAAAAGAGAAAATCAGGCGTGTGGTTCTGTGAGTTACAGAACTGGATGAAGATCCTGTTTTTTTAACTACCTGTATCTGACTCCACAAGCTTTTCATGTTTCTAGATACTATAGAACCAAAGATAAGGTTGGCCAAAATTACTCTTCCCTGAAAACCTCTAAATGTGACTCATCTCAGTAAAAAAAATGTCTCTTCTCTTCTCATTTTCACATGACTTTAGGGGAGATTTTTTTTAGGTAAACGGATGAGATTTCACTTTCAAAAGAGGGAATTCTAGAATGGACTTTACATCCCCTACCTGAGCGGAGTGGAAGTCTAATGAGGTCAAATTTGGGGACATAGTCCCTGTAAATGGGGGGTTGTCCATATGCTTGACCACCACTCTAAATAAGTAAAATTATAATGGACTCCCACTCTAGTGACTGGTCCCAGTACTTGGCAAACTGAACACTTATCCTGTGAATATACCTTAATATTTCAGCAACATTAGTATCAACCTATAGCACCTATTGTTTTTTTTCTAGTCCGCTCCCGAAGCCTCTTGTCCTACGATGAAGGAGCTGGAATTTCAGCAGAGGATCCCACCACAGGTTTGGGAAACCACAGAAAATGGACCACTGACGCATCATCTCTCAGCAACCATCTCGAAAACGCGGCTCACGAAAGGGACAAATACCTTGGACAAACAGACCGGAAGAACCAGACACATGGACGATTCACACAGCAGGAAGAGGGGTGGGTAGTCACCGAGGTCCTTAGTGTGATCCAAGGGGTGGACAAATCTTGCTCTGTTGGGTGGTCCAGTGAAACTTGGTCTGATCTTGGGTCACATTTGCCAGACTGTACCCTACTCGGCAAAACTGACAGATTGGGGCTCATTTACTAAGGGTCCGCGGGCCGCGATTCCGTCAGGTTTCCAGAATATTTCCATTTTGCGCCGAATTGCACCGGGTTTTTGGCGCATGCGATCGGATCGTGGTGCATCGGCGCCGGCTTGCATCCAACAGAAATGCGGGGGCGGACTGTCGGACAACCCGACAGATTGAAACAAACCCCGGAATTTAAAAACGGAATTGTGTCGCAAAATCAAGCACTCACATGCACCGGAAAGAAGAAGGTGAACTCCGGCGGACATGCAGGAAATTGGTCGCACAACCTCAGAGAATCTTGGCAGACCCGAATCCTCGTCGGACAAAGCACCGCAGGATCGCGACAGGACCGGGTAAGGAAATCTGCCCCAATGGGTTGGGTCTGTAAGTTGTGTGATTTTAAAGGGAACCTGTCACCAGATTTCCCCCCGTTAAACTAGCAGCCCCCTCAGAATTCTAGAAAGGATATTTAATCTGCTACCTATCTGTTATGCAAAATCTCACCTGTTTACCTATAAAAAAAAAAATCTCCTCCAAAGTCATATGCAAATAAGAAAAGAAGAGTCACTTTTTGCCTGGGATGAGTCCCTTTTAGAAAAAGAGTGTTACTTCAGTCTTCAGTTCTTTAGCACCTACAAACTTCTGCTTCTGTTAAAGATAAGAATCTCACTTTCCATAAGGCACTAACTGCAGATACAGGCAGTTACAGAGTAGGAATTGGATCTTTATCTGCAGCTCTAATTCTGAACTATATCTTTAAGTGCCTGTATCTCTGATTCCGTAGCACATAGAACTGTAATCCTCCAACATTTGCAAGGAAAGATTTTTGCCTTTAATATGATACTAAAAGTGTGGTTCTAGGTAATATAGAGCCCAAGATACAGGTATTTGAAGCAACGCCCTCCAGCCAAGTGACTCACCTCTGGAAAAAAGTGGCTCATCTCATCTCATTTGCACATGACTTTGGAGGTTATTTTTTTTTTATAGGTAAACATGTGAGTTGTAATATAAAAGAGGGACTTCCACCAGACGCCTGGTACCATACCAGAACCAGCCAGTACAGCAATGTTCCAAGGTAGTTGGCCCCCTGATGTAGCATTACAGTGGCAGCGCCCGCATAATAGCTGGGAGGAGGACGGCTGTAACTCAGAGCCGCTGGCCCTGGTACGCATGACACAAGGTGGAAGGGCGGCTTTTAGCCATGATAACCGGGTCTGGAATCACTATGGAGACATCCTTGGACCAGGGCCGTAAAAGCTGATGAAAGGAAGAAGCAAAATGTTGATGTACTGTACATTTACACTGAAGAAGAAAATTGTCATCTCTCACGGAGGGGATGCAACATTGTATGGAGACTTATTCGTCAGCCATTGCTACATGTATGTCAGTGCTGTCTGTATACGCCCCATATAGTGGTGTCTCTCATAAAGGAGAACCAGCTCCCCCCCCTTTATTTGCAACTAAGACATTTCCTGCAGCTATAAGACCCCTGTGTGCTACTTACTGATGAATGGAAGGATTCCCTACTGCAAACTTAATTTAGTCATCCCAATACAAATGTCTATGGACGTCTGTAGGTGTCTCTGATTGCTGATACAAGTTTGCAAAAAATAAATAAATTGGGGAAGTTGTCCCCTAGGCTCCATGTTGCAGTACTCCTCCGGATCCCGAGTAAGCTGCAGTACTCCTCCGGATCCCGAGTAAGCTGCAGTACTCCTCCGGATCCCGAGTAACCTGCAGTACTCCTGAATCTCATCTTTCATGTCACAAAAGGCTTGTGGTTTGTATTCTAAAGAGGTGGAGATACAAAGATATAGTTGGAAATGTGATCTGCAGATGAAAGCTGAGATTTGTATCTTTAATATGGCACCAGAACCATGTTTCTAGATACTATACAAGCAAAAAAGGGCTGTCTAAAGTGACGCTCCCCCTGTACCCTCTAAATTTGACACATCTCGGGTAAAATAAGACTCTTCTCTGCTCATTGTCAGATGACCTTGGTTGAGATTTATTTTTAATAGGTAAACAGGTGAGATTTCACATATAAAGGAAATTTCATCCCCCATCTGAGGGAGCTGCCGTAAAATCTGGTGACAGGTTCTAGCTAATTTTTTCGCCAATGAAAGAGCGATGGGAGGGACATTATCCAGTTGGACAGCACATACTGTGTACGACGTTACTACATCAGATGTTGAGACGTTATTTGACACAAATTTTCCAATCCAGGTCAGACAGCGTTGTATAAACCTTAGTAATCCTGAAGTGTCGCACAATGGGTTCCCATAATATGCCCCTATTATGGGCCACATCCTTGATATTGTAGCCCCGTGCAATCTTGCATCTAACATCTCCGATTTCAGCAATAGAATCCAGAAATACCAAATGTATCAGCATCGCCCTGTACCCTCCGGCTGTATCATGTATATACGTGTGACAACATGTCCAATGTCATCAGTTCACGACTGATTGTGACCTTTTCTCTCTTTCACAGGGGCAGAGGTTCTGAGTTCTTGTAGGGTTGGGGCCAAAGGGAGAGGGATGGAAAGCTGAGCACTACACGCGGGTGGAGCAGGAGACGCTGGGATTTCTGGAATCAGAGACTAGAGCACTATGGCGGTCCCAGCCCAAAATCTCACCCCCCACCCCCTTTCCCCAATATATGATGGTCTGCAGCATTGTGCCATCAACATGGAGCGGATACAACTTGTGCCCGAGGGAGAGACTTGACTGCGGCGATTTTTGTGCACCCAAGGAGTATGTGAATCTCCAATCTTCCATCTCGCACTACAAGGAACCCAATTCTCCAGACTTTATGCAAAGCAAGTCCATAATAATCCGAAGACATTTGTTTTTTACAGAATCATTTGCCCTGCTCTGCCCATCCCAGACCCCTCTCCCCGGCCTCTGTCCTTGTACAGAACACCCCCGGGATCTCCGGAAGAAAGTGTGTTAGTTAACGCAAGCTTTGTACGCACGGATACAGATTTATACGCTGCTTCTTCTCATCTCCGCTCTCTCTCTTGCCGCTTCAGTCAAGCAAAGAAAAAAAAATGATAATAATAAAAAAAAAAAACAATAGCATCAGCAGTACGTCTCCGGTGTGAGTCACTGAAATGGGTCGGAATTGGAAAGTAGGGGCCGAAGCGATCGCAGGAACACGGATGATACATAATGTATGGGCGGTAGCGTGTTTACACCAGGGTCGGCGGGGCTGAGCAGCGAGGGGTTAAGCAGTCGGCTGCAGATGTTTGTAGACATGGAAAAGTCAGTGAGCAGCGACTCCAGTAATTCCTAATCATCCTTCCTGCCGCTGACAGATCACATTCACCTAATGAGATCAAGCATCGCTCCAGCGACTACTCTCCCCGCAGACCTGGGGTAGTGTGTATACTGCTACATGACCCCCAGCATTCATTATACAGCTCTAAGTCTTACTGTATTACACAAATACATGGCTAGTCTCATGCAATACAATACTATACCACCACCATATAATGCAAAATCAATACACTGCAATAGTACACCACACTAATAATACAGGGGTCAGATAATACATACATACAGTGCACAGCAGAAGCGACTGGCCTTCATGTGTACGTTGTAGGATGGCGGTATACAGAACACTTACATAGTATTTCCTGTAACATCCTATACCTGGCCTCAGTAGTGGATTATAATACAGGCAAGTTTTCTAGGGGGCCCACAACCAAATTTTATACTGGCAAAGACCTTCACCTGTGAAATCCTTGTACAGGGCCTCCATAGGTCCTGAAACCACAGACTGAAACGAGGCAGAAGGGACACATCCTCCATCCCCCAAGAAGCTGATTCTAGTACCGGATGTAGGAAGTTATCTCCAGTATTAATCCACCCACGCCTGGCCTAGTATATACTCACATTTAGGCACATAAACGCTGGTGCCAAGCGGCTGCCACTGACTGACATGGTGTCACATAGGAGGGGCAGCCCTAGAATAGGAAGAATAGGATCAATAGCATGTAGGGGGCCTGATTGTCCTTTAGGAGAAGGGGGCAGATGGTTTCATAATGTGAAGGTGTAGAGGGAATCTTAGCATGTAGAAATGTGGGCACAAGTAGTTGGGGTACATGGGGTGATAGTATACTGGAGGGGTACACAAGGGATCATAGTCCATATGGGGGGGGGGGGGATCATAGTATATTCATGAGAGGATCCAGGCTGTCATAGGGTACACACAGAAATAGTCTTTTCAGAGTTTTGTTTTTTTTTCTGTGCGGGGGAGGGGGGGGGAGTCATAGTATATTCATGGGGGGGACAAGGTCGTCATAGCTTATGGTTATGGGGTACACACAGGAATAGTCTTTATGAGTGTTGAGGGTCATAGTATATTGATGGGGGGCACAAGGGAGTCATGGCATATTGTTAAGGGGGTACACACAGGAATAGTCTTTAAGATCTATGTAAGGCGAAAAATAAAGAAAATGTATTTTCCATCCAGTAGGTCAGGTCGGTCATGGGACCCATTATGAATCGACGTCCCATGGTCAACAAAGGTTACCTCCCATGTAGGGGTCACTATTTGACTGAAGAGGGTGCTATGGAACCACCTAGGGAACGTCTGGATAGACTGAGTGCCGGAAGCCAGAAGTACTGAAGCAACGCGGTTACAAGGAGCTGCAGCCGGAATTTTTTACAGGACAAATAGCGTTATATTTACTTAGAAATAAGAAAATTGTGATAATTGTGGAGAATAAATGGGCCTTTAAAGGTGCGTGTGCAGGTCTAGTACACACCGTGTGGGTAAGTTACATACTGTATGTTATGTTATCACGCATGTCCATGTTAAACAGAAGCATCTATAGAATGGCTGTGCCTAAAAGTTTCCCTATGGAGCAAATTATAAAACAAATTGTCGCCACCTTGTGACCAATAGCAGTTACTGCAATACAACAAGTTTGGCAAATAAGTCTTTAAGGGGCTCGATGGAGAACAAGCCAGTATGAAGACCTCCGCTGACATCTATTAATGGGTGTAGTGTAATCTACCAGCAAAGACCCCACTGTTACTGGGACAATGGGACAACTTTATTTGCCCTCCATCAGGGAAATAAGATTAGCATGAGGAACGAGGTGCACAAAATGCAATGTACTGGGAAATAAGTGTAGGAATCTCATGTGGAAATTGTCTTCAGAATGTAGGATGAACACAGAACAAATCTACAGTAAAGGATACTGAGTAATTCTGATGAGTAAGCACTCCGCTTATGACCACTAGACGCTCTCGTTCCGACCACTAGGCGCACTCGTTCCGACCACTAGGAGCTTTAGTTCCAACCATTAGGCGCACTCGTTCCGACCTTCAAGGCACTTTCGGTCCGACCACTAGGCGCACTTGTTCCGACCACAAGGCGCTCTCGCTCCGATCAACTAGGCGCTCTCGTTCTGATCACCAGACGCTCTCATTCCGACAACTAGGCACATTTGTTCTGATCACTACGGGCTCCAGTTCTGACCACAAGGCGCTCCTGTTCTGACCACAAGGCGCTCCTGTTCTGACCACAAGGCGCTCCTGTTCTGACCACTAGGGGCTCCTGTTCTGACCACTAGGGGCTCCTGTTCTGACCACTAGGGGCTCCTGTTCTGACCACTAGGGGCTCCTGTTCCGACCACTAGGGGCTCTCGTTCCGACCACTAGGGGCTCTCGTTTCGATCACTAGGGGCTCTCGTTTCGATCACTAGGGGCTCTCGTTTCGATCACTAGGGGCTCTCGTTTCGATCACTAGGTGCTCTCGTTTCGATCACTAGGTGCTCTCGTTTTTATCACTAGGGGCTCTCGTTTTTATCACTAGGGGCTCTCGTTTTTATCACTAGGGGCTCTCGTTCTGATCACTAGGGGCTCTCGTTCTGATCACTAGGGGCTCTCGTTCTGATCACTAGGGGCTCTCGTTCTGATCACTAGGGGCTCTTGTTCTGATCACTAGGGGCTCTTGTTCTGATCACTAGGGGCTCTTGTTCCGATCACTAGGGGCTCTTGTTCTGATCACTAGGGGCTCTTGTTCCGATCACTAGGGGCTCTTGTTCTGATCACTAGGGGCTCTTGTTCTGATCACTAGGGGCCTTATTCTTGATAGCCCGTAGGCACTTAGCCCCACTGCCTGCAAGTTCATCGTGAAGTTAGCAGGTTTTAGCAGGTGCAGGATGGCCCCTTTAAGAAAGTTTGTTTATCCCCTGGGTACATGGGCTAGTGACTGGGGTGGGCTACAGGTGTGGTGGTATTAAGGGGTTTGCAAAGGATAAAAGCAGGCTGCAAGTGTGAACCCACCCTCTTTCCTCGAATCTTCCCACCCTCCCTTCCCTATATGTAATTATATCTATGTCACAGCTGGCGGTTTTTTTTCGCGTTTGTGACCTACATGCCCTAGAAGGCGGGCTCACAGGTGCCCGGGTTTATCGGTTTATTTAACAGTGCTACTCTACAGTGGAGTTACTTGTTATAAGTTAAATAAGCTGTGGCCGACTCTCTAGTCGTCATACCACAAAGTTAAAGGTCAAAACGTGTCTGTGGTCTTTTCTGGCTGGGGACATTGGGTGGGCTTATCTGGGTTTTGGGGGAAAGGATATGCAGGCAGTCACTAGGGCTCTTGTTCTGATCACTAGGGGCTCTGTTTTCATGACAAGAACTCCAATTTTAAGTACTGAGCTCTACAATTCTGAAGATACAAAACTAATCAAACACATTGCCAGGAGTGGTGGGAGCTACAAAGAATTTTCCAACTATCCCGGATCATGGAATGGCGCTTATTAAAGGATTAAAAGTCTTTGAATTGTGTGAAGGACGTTTTCAAGCAACAATGGTCCAAAAGATGACAGTTTGCTGAAAACATTGTAACCTGAGGCCAGTGTAATGTGAAGTCATGCTGGATGTATGTACCTGTATTAAGGCACATATATACACGTACATGGTCCGTGGCTTACTGCACTGTACAGCAAACCAAGTGGGGTTCTGTAGGTCCATAATCCAAATCCCCAGGCAATATGACTTTGCACATGGCTCTGCCTTGTTCGGAGCTCTCATCCTGATCCATCGAACACCGATTTAACACTTACCTGAAACACAAAGAGAAGAAATACAGCGCACACGACACATCAATCCCGTAATGACTCTTCACATCTAACAGTGTGTACGTTTCCCGCCTGTATGTGATATAGGTCCCCCCCCCCCAGATGTGTGTGCTCTGCGTCCTCTCTCCTCCTTACATGTGGGCGTCTTAGCAGTACGGGGTTAATTACAGTCCTCTAAGGTGACATGATGTACATTATTATATTAGCTGCTCTCCCTCCTCCTCCACGGGGACACGGACTGGCGGCTCTGACTGTCACATAGCCTCTCGCCCTCCTGTCGCTCTCATTCTCCGCTCACCCCTCTTATTTCGCAGTTGGTCTGTCTCACACTCCTTACATCCAGACGTCTCTCGCTCTGCCACCTACACTTAGTCTTGACTTTACCCTCTTGCCTCCTCTTCCTTATACATTACCTCTAGTGCACCCACTGTATCCCTCTTTTCCTGGCTGCCCCGCTCCCTCTCTCCTTCCCTTTATTCTCTCTCTCCCTTCTCCTTCCTTCCATCTACATGTATCTTTCGTATCATCCCATTGTAATCATTGTATCCATTCCTTCTGCCAACTTGTATCTTTCCTCGCTCCCTGACTTCATCCATCTCTTCCTCCTCCCTCCCTCCTTTCCATCTGATTTTCCTTTTCACCTCTTCTCTCCTTTACATTCTCCCTGGTTGACTTCCTGCCATCATTTCACACCATCCTTAGCAGACTGAGGAGAACCCCAGCATGGCAGAGGGAGGACATGCCCAAGAGATTGGGGACGGACGGCTACCCAGCCTGCATGGGTGGATGAGGAGAAGAGATGAGAGCTGGCATTTCTACTATGGCTCAGTTTAAAGACCTTGCACTGGGAAATGCAGACAACCTGCTGCCACTTTATATGAAGAAGCGCTGTCTTATAGGTGAGTGACGACCCTTACTATACATGAGGCACCTGGATTTAGTACCTGACCACTCTAAAAGTGACAACCCGATCTGATAACATTAGGATTTCTACTTTATACATGCACATCACTATATATTAATCATAAATCAGAAACCAAACGCTGTATAAGATGTAGTAGAGCCGATTTTGTTACATCAGGTGTCGTGACATCAATCTGTGATTGTATAATGTGTTAGGTGCAGGCTGGTCATATATATAGCACAATGGTTGCTACTCGCAGGGTGCGTTCACACGTTAATTTTGCAGTTTTTGAAGCCAAAGCAGGTGTGAGAATATATCACAGAGAGAACGCTGTTCCCCAATTTTTTTTTACTCCTGCAGCAAAAACTGCATCTAAAAACTGAACATGTGAACGCACCCTTATTTTATGGAAGTGGGTAAAGGTTAAGGCCAGCGGTAGCTCTAACCACTCAAGGTCCCCTAGGAATTGCCATTTATATACACGGCTGCTGCTAAACTACATCTCCCACTATGTCCTGCTTGGATGTAGCTTTGCATGGGAACGAGACCCCAAATTGTAGACCACTGCTCTATATAGATGATATATTATAATATATATTACTCATTGAAATCCATGGCTTCTGGTAATAAATCTAAAAATGTACAATGAACGCAGCGTCAGCCCTGCTACTCTGTCTTTATCCATTATAGTGCTTGTTTGTCTTTCATATAAAATTTTCATCCATTCCAGTATATATGAATGATGACCCCTATTCTTTCTCATGTCATACTGTCTGGTTTTTGGTTTCACCGGTCAACGCAAAATCTGCATATTTCATAAAGTACTTCGTAATAAATATGACATATAGAGAATGACCATTCTCTAGTCTTGAACCGGCTAGTATTTATTCATGCCGCCTGGGCAATCAAACTGCAGCGCGCGTGACAGCCAAATGGGTATTACCATCTTAAATATACATGCCCTATATGCCCCATAGATGCCACTGCACACGACTGTGATTAAATGCAGGGATGGGCTATTTTGCACAAATAGCCAATAGTGCCCCTATAGTCTCAATAAGGTGGCTATAAGTTGCTATAAGCAGCAAAGAATCGGAGGACCTCCATTATTAAAACTAATTTTTCCATATCGCTCACGGACTCCTCTTAAAGGAGCATATGGGTGCTCTGCTGTCTTGCATTGTCCAGGTAAATGCCAGAAGTATTGAAACGCCTAATATGTTACGGTAGGGATAAACCATATGGGCGGCATACAATACTCCATAGAATTGCGATAAATATAGCCTAAAGTCATGACAATACTCTCCATTGTGCATCACCACCTGACACATGTCGTGATGACATACAATACTATATGGTTGCTACATAGATTCAAGGCACTTAGAATTTTCTCTATAGCCCCCCCAGTTGCTGTGATGTTATATATACATTTCAATCCTCTCCACTGTCAGAGAGAGGGGCTGGAGAGGAGGAGGAGGAGTGGGCTGTGTTTTATGATAATCTCCTCTAATGCTGAGACACTGAAGATTATCATAACACACGCCCCCTCATCTGCTCCTGCACCTCCTCTCTGACAGTGGAGGGTTACATTGGATAGATACTAGGATGATATCTAGAAGAAAATTCAAAGTCCCCCTGAGTCTGTAATATTCTATAAATAGAATAATTATATATACACCACAGTATATATGTGTGTGTGTGTGTGAAATATTTAGTGTCAATGTATAGCTTTCCATCTAAGCAGTTTTCTCCTTATTTAACTGGCAAATCAGCTCCCTGGGAAATAAGCAATGCCAATTAGATGTCATCTAGGAGGCGAAGCAGACATTAAGATTTATATATCACCACTGTAAAGTCTGTATCTAAGAAAGGCTTTTCATAATCCAAACGACAAAGGACAGGCCCCAAATCAATCTCCACGTGGGATCTCCTGAATTGACTTCAGTTATGATTCAAGGACCGTTAAGGGTTGGCCATTGACCTTTATAAAGCTCAAGTCCAGCAGAACTATCTTTAGCCAAACAACGAAGAGCTTAAAGAGATCCAGAACAACTCTCTATATACGGAAAACATCCTGACTTGACTTTGGTCATGATTTAGGCCAATTAAAGGGTTGCCATTGACTTTTATAAAAGTCAAAGTCCAATAAACTTCATGTGGCCAAACACAAGACAACACTCCAAACAACTCTCACAGCATATGGAGAACATCCTGACTTGACTTTGGTCATGATTCAAGGCAACAGTTATGATTCAAGGCATTTTAAAGGGTTGGACATTGACTTTTATAAAAGTCGAAGTCCAACAGAACTTTCATGTAGCCAAACAACAAGGACTAAAGCTCCAAACAACTCTCTATATACTGAGAACATCCTGACTTCACTTTGTCATGGTTTAAGGCCATTTAAGGTTGGCCATTGACTTTTTATAAAAGTCAATGATCAACAGACTATTAAAATATAAACAAGAAGGACAACAGCTCAAGAACAACTCTCTATAATGAGAAACAGCGGCGCGTTCTCTCGCGTGGATTCAGTCCGGCGGGATTCACTAAGGTAGTTCCTCTCCGACGTCCACCAGGTGCGCGCTGCCACTTGAAGTTCCCGAGGCCCGCCGCGGAATGCACTGAACGTTCACCTGCCTATTCCTGGTGAAGGTAATCACGAGTCCCTGCGACCCTTTTTTTTTTTTTTTTTTTTTAATGCATACGGTTTTTCGAATCCGCGGGTTTTTGTTCGGACCAAGCCCCCCGATTTTCGTCGCGTCATGCCATTCGCCACAATCCCCGGGGCAATTCAGGAAATCGGCACAAATGCGAAATATTCGGGTAACACGTTGGGAAACGCGAATCGGGCCTTAGTAAATGGCCCCCATTGACTTTTATAAAGTCAAAGTCCAACAGAACTTTCATGTAGCCAAACAAGAAGGACACAGCTCCAGAACAACGTTCTATACAGAGATATCCTGTCTGACTTTGGTCATGTTTTAAGGCCATGATACAGGGTTGGCATTGACCTTTATAGAGCTAAGCTTTCTTAGCTACTAGATTCACATATCTGGACAGTCAAAGCGGCTTCTTTGGGACCCACTGCTCAGCGACATTTGGCATTGGTCATGGCTTTACAAGTAGGTTTCCTATACTCTGCTTTGAGCAGTTAAAGGGTGTGAACGCTCTCTCTGCTGTATACATCCACACAATGCTGCTTACATGACTGTGTACCACAAACTGCGCGGGACTATTCTTAACTAGAAGGCTTATAAGCACAAGGCCAGATTGACTTGCTTTGCCATGCTCCTGCCCTTTAATAACCTGTAAGTGTGCTTACACATCATTGTATAGCCCTGCTGCGAGTGGCACTATTACCCCCCTAGTCATGTGCCCCGCTGAAAGCCGCATTCAATTCCTGGCATCTCCCAGGAATTTTGTGTCAATTACCAAACAGCAATCAGGTCTTAAAGGGATTATATATAAAGGAACGCCTCTTTTATTTTTAGCAGCTGCCCGTAGTATCGTTTGGTGTGAGACCTACCATAGTGATTGTGATTGATAGCTCTAAATTATCTCACCCTCAACCAAAATACCATGAAACAAAATGCATGAACTAAAATTTTTCGGGGAAACTTTATTGCAACCAGTATGTAGCCATCCAGCTGTCATGCCCACGAAATAGTAGACCTACCTAGTTAATCATTAACATGGGGATAGTAATAGATTTTACCTTGATAGGTTATCATCTCTGAGGATGAGAATGGACCCATTGCTTGTCACTAATACAGACAGTGGCAACTAGGAGAGCCGAGGCCCCCTAGAAGCTTCTGCATGGGGCCCCCTTCCCACTATAAAATATACATATAGAGTTACAATCACATATACCCATGCGATTTAGACACCACATATAATATACACTCATGTGCACACACGCATATACACACACATACAGTGCCATATGCAACATAAACACATACAGTGTGTACAGACGCAATATACACATCACAGATACTGCATATATACATCACAGTATATGTCATATACATATTATGCTGGACAATGTGCAGTAACATATAGATATAATGGTGCACATCCTCCATTCTTTATTGTGTCACGTCGGATGACGGGGCCCCTGACACTCTGCGGGCCCCATAGCGGCTGCTATCCCGCTGTAGTTACGCTCCTGTATACAGAGCTACTCCTTTGCAACTCCATTGTGGAGAACATTAGTGTGGGATGTCCTTTAAGGCACATAATTTCACCTGCTAACCACCCAGATAACTTTTGATTGGAAGATGACATAATTGTGGCCATTACTTCCAATCAACCAGGTACCTTTTCCATTAATCACATACCAAACTCGGGGTGTCTAGCCTAATATCAGGGTGTTCTGCTATTTAGCCAGAAAAAACACACATGAAAAACAATTCTGGCTAATTTGGGAGTGTGCCTCCCTTTTCAAGTTACTGCAAACACATGTGTTCTGCTATTAGCTGACTCTCCCCTGGAGTTAACATTCCGATATCTCGCTCCGGAGTGTATCTAGACCCCATAACTGTCCGTGTAACTGGGGACCCATAATTATGAATTATGCCCCAGTTATGGACAGCTATGATATTCCCCATTGTCTAAGTTTCGTCTGAGATCTGCCCACTCTCCTAGGTCGCCATCTAGAGTGAGTTCTTCTTATTTGACTCATACTTTGCTTGTTTCTCAGATCATCAGTTGGGTATCCTGATCTTTGACCTCTTGTTCAGACTACTCTAATACCGTTTTGTGTTTTTGTACCGCTTTGCTCTCTTTGTTGTGTTACCTGGCTCTGGCGACTGTCCTTATCTATTTGTACTGTTTTGTCTTTGAATTCATGTTTTGTGAGGGGCCGTCGACCAGTGACTGGCCACCGCCTTGGGTGGTTTATGTAAGTAGGTAGGGTCAGATTGTTCAGTTCCACAATTAGGGCTTACAGTCTACTTACTCGTTTTCCCCCTATTTAGCTAGTCTGCATGTTTACGGAGGGATACGGCTAAGAACATAAAGTTTAAGGCAATAGGGGCATAACTTTTGGTTAGGCACGGTATCCAAGCCACTTGCAACCCGGGACTTCTTGATCATTGTCAGTTATCTACTGGAACTTTTGTCCGCATAAGGAAACATTGCTCATCACTTCCAGTAACCCCACATCTTACGCCTGGTTATAAACATGGGCAAAATATGTCATGCAGCCCTAGCAGAGAAGCTGCCGTGATAATGGATAAATGAGTTCTATTTTCACACATCAGAATGG